>MU123922.1:0-49438 GCA_014904935.1 Melanogaster broomeanus | reverse complement strand
GGTTCGACACTGATGTAATATTCATTCTTCCACCATCACCTCGTTCTCTAGTACCTCATTCCGTGGGCACGCATTGGCAAGCACGTGCAGACACACAGGATCCTCAGTTGGGAAAAGAGCTTTGGACTTGGCTGGAGGAGCAAGTCGCAAACGTATGAACCATTCCCGCCTGACGTCGTTGTCAGCGTTATACCACCAGTATGTGACATACACTATTAGTTTACATTCCCTGTGCCAGCGCATTAGATACATTTCGAGATCGTTCTATCGGAATTTCGGAGCGCCCAGGAGATACGATGAAGTTGAGGACTGGGTGACATGGAAACCAATAAAAAGATTGGGTAACGACACGGTGGTTCTCGGCGAAAGGGCACTTACTTGGACGCTACTCCCAATGCTTGCATATGGATTCCAATCGCATGGTCAGGACTGTCTGTTGAAGAAACCACTGAGGTATGACTGTGACGCCCCGAATCATCCTATCGACGCAGTGCTTCAGTGCTCCCTGTTCCAGCAAATAATGTCGGATTGTCATCCGGCTAGTTCATGAGCTCTTCTACCAGAATCGCCCTACGTCTGATGTACACGCTGAATCATCTCGATGATAACGCGATTGCTGCATATGCGATGGTTCATTTGGGTGGTGGAGATGAGTTGCGCGATCTAGTTGTGATTGACTTGCCATTATTCTTGCTCGATGGCAGCGATCGTCAGAAGTCTTGCTAAGTACGCCTGGAGCAGAGAATCCTTGGGATTTGTATAAAGGGTGTTCCGCCGTCGACGAGCGTACATCTAACACTGTGGTCGTGTTTCCAAGCAGCCCGCTGACAATTTTTCGCACAATAACAGACGACCATTTAGCATTTAATCAGCGATGCATTATCTCTAATGCACGGGTAAAAATGAATGTCAGTAGTGTGGAGACAAGACGAGATGATGCAAACTCAGAAAGACCAACCCACAGCTATGATCATAGAATAGCTCCAAGGACTGTTCATCTGGCAGTGGTGAATAGCGATCGACGACAGTTTCGATGGTGACCACGCGTGACGGAGCTGAACATCAGGTAAATCGCGTGTCACTGATGCCGCGATGTGCAATTCTCCGAATGACTACGCAACATGACTGACCGGCATCATTCCATCTTATGTTTTCGAGATTGAAAACCGCGGAGGCAGCGCAACCGCCAGTGAATGGTTGGTACAACGTTCCCGCAGTGCTACAGCAAGGCCAGACTCGGAAGTTGTCGGAAGAACACAGCTCTATAACACTCACGTAGCACAATGAGGATAGAAAGCGAGGGTAGCGCATTGAGATTCGCTCCAATGAGGCGGGCACTGGGCAATCAGGAGATCGTGGTATCTTTCACACGAATGCAGAGGACGTGGCATCAAGAACCGGCGAAACGCTTAGGTCGTGTGTGAGTGGCAGGCACCAGTGTCCAGTCAGCTGCAATCTTGTCAAATGCATCTGATTGGTTGACCTGGGGGAGATGTTGATGTGTGGATCCTACGCGTCTCTTCGGCCTGTACGACAGGTCAACTGGTCAGCGTTTCAGTAGTGCATCAGCACCGACTTTGTCACTTTGCACCTTTGTAGTATCGGAGACTGAAAGAACGGTTCCACCTGCGCCACCCCCGCAATTCCACTGAAAATTGAAATTGCCGACAACATTCGTGGTGTCCCAATCTGCGCCACGGCTTTATAACCGGCAGTTGAGCGTACTAGTACGCGTCACGCAATTCCCCATTGCCTGCCTGTTGACTCGGAGAAATAACGAGCCTCCGGGCATGTAGTATCACTATATATACAGACCCATCGTGGGGCCAGTTTGCCAGCATCACCACTTTCAAGTCGCCCCTTATCCATACATCCCACCAAAACCCGTCCATCCAGCAACCTACAATGGGAGCTGCCTGGTCGATTATCAACGATAATGTTTTCCCTGGATCCCCCAAGTACAGCGCCAACGACATCCCAGACATGTCTGGTAAAGTCGTGCTAGGTCACTGGTGCTACCGCAGGGATCGGCAAAGAGACTGCAAGGGTGAGTCTGATGGACTGCCATGCTTCCATGTCGATCCACAGCTCGCGGTCTCGCGTTCTTGCTGTGGTTGTAACCGACCGAGACTCATGTAACTTCACAGGTCCTACTCACGAAGAACGCCAAAGTTTGGATTACAGCGCGTAGCAAGTCCAAAGGCGAGGCCATGCTTAGAGAGCTGAAGAAGCAACACCGGGAGAGACACACACCTACTCCTCATGGACCTCGCGAACCTGAAGAGCATCAAAGCAGCTGCCGAGGAATTCCTCAGGTAAGTCTTCTCTTCAAGTTTTCACTGTCTGCGACCCACGGGAAGCTGATGTCACGAGTAGCAAAGGAAACGCACCTAAATGTTCTCTTTAATAATGCGTAAGTCCTGATTCATCAGTCTCCTTTCGGAAGTATTGACGCGGTCACGACCAGTGGAGTGATGGCTCCTCCGATGGATCAGCTCACTGACGACGGTTATGACCTTCAATTCGGGACAAACGTCCTCGGTCACTTCTACTTCACAACACTTGTTCTTCCTCTCCTTCTCTCCACCGCGAAATCGGCACCAGATGGTATTGCCCGAGTTGTCAATACCTCTTCGAATGGTCATTGGATGGGAAAGCTCAATTTTAACACGTGGAGGGACGGACCTGCACGGAGAAAGCAACCGAAGTTTCACTGTATGGACAGAGCAAGACAGTCAGTGAACATTCCACCTCAGTGCTGCTGCGCAAGCTAATTCATACGTTGGTTCGTCAGGGCAACATCGTTTTCTCTGCCGAGTTGAAGAGGCGGTATGGAGATCAAGGAATCGTCTCAACGTCATTGAATCCAGGTCAGTACGAAGCAACCAAGACCACATATTATGTATTCACTACGGAATCACCCAGGAGGAATCAGAACTGAGATTACGCGGCATGTCAGATCTTTCGCGGATGCCATCCTGGTACGTATCTGCTCACAGTTTAACTAACCTTCTCACGTCATCCCTCATACATACCCCCGTAGAATTCGATGTTGTACGATCGTCTCATATGGTGCAATCACCCAGCTTTATGCGGGGACAGTGCCCGATGGCGCGTCTCTGAATGGGAAGGTAAGCCAAGCTCCAGTCAGTTCGACACCGATGTAATACTGATTCTTCCACTATAACCTCGTTCTATAGTACCTCATTCCATGGGCACGCATTGGCAAGCCACGTACAGACACACAGATCCTCAGTTGGGAAAAGAACTTTGGACTTGGCTGGAGGAGCAAGTCGCAAACGTATGAACCATTCCTGCCTGACATCGGTTGTCAGTGTTATACCCTATCCCTCATAATAGTCCCGTAATATAAGTGTTGAAGGACAAGCACTATTAGTTTACATTCCCTGTGCCAGCGTATTAGATACATTTCGAGATCGTTCTATCGGAATTTCGGAGCGGCCGGAGATACGATGAAATCAAGGACAGGAAACCAATAACACGATTTGGGCAACGACACGGTGGTAAAGGGCACGTACTTGGAGGCTACTCCTAATGCTTGCATACGGATTCCAATCGCGTGGTCAGGACTGAGTATAGCCTCTGTTGATGAAACCACTGAGGCATCTTGACGCCCCAAAGCATCTATTGACGCAGTGCTTCAGTGCTCCCTGTTCCAGCAAATAATGTCGGATTGTCATCGGGCTAATTCATGAGCTCTTCTACCAGAATCGCCCTACGTGTGATGGGGTACACGCTGAGGTACACGCTGAATCCATCTCGATGATAACGCGATTGCTGCATATCTTATCCAGGGCCAGCTATCAAAATTCCTGACGACGTCTTCGAGGACGACGCCTTCCTTTCTGAACTCGTCAATTTTCTCGTCCACATGAATGATGATAGGATCACCGATGCTCTTCCTGTCACCTATAAAGCTGGATCACAGGTCGAAGAAACCCGGGACACGGTTGATCCGCGATATGTCACTGAGCTGCTTACTGGCATCTTGCGTGGCATCGGTCACCCGGCCGACATCGTTCGCATAAGCAAACGTATCGGTGACGACGTTGTCTACACCAGTTCATTGCTACCGTGGCGTCGCTCGTCGCTCTGGCTGGTCATCAGAGTGGCGCTGCAGACTACCCTAGAGCAACCTGAAGCTCTTGGAAGGCAGACCTACACAGCGTTCATGATATTCTTCATGCATGAACTTGCGCAGAAGGCGATTGAAGGAGACATGTCAAGCGAGCTACTTCATTTCATGTCCACAAAAATCAGCAGGCGTCTGATGAAGCTTGCCTCATCGGCGCCTGATTGGCTTTCGTGCACGGTGCTGAAGACTTGCACTGGCATTCGAGAGATCCTCGAGACGAGGTGGAAGCTGGTACAGAATGCCCAATCAATGTCCCCGCGCTGGGCTCCGGATGAGCTCGATTATTCGGGGGACACGCAGCTGTCGCTACTCAAGAGCCGGGGTTACATTCGTGATGCCCTAATGAATCAGGGACCCGAGCGTTCCCGTGGTCTCTTCGAACTCAAGCATCGTCCCCGAGGCACCCTTGACGACTTTCTGTCTTCGGATGGAGAGTTCTTCGAGGATGCATACCTTGCTGAGCCGCATGTTACCCTATATGATGTTGAGCAAGCAGTTGGGCAGGGTATCGATGACTGGGTTGCCTGGGATGGGTGGAGATGAGTTGCGCGATCCAGTTGTGATTGACTTGCCTCGATGCGGCAGCTATCGTCAGAAGACTCTTGCTAAGTACGCTTGGCGCAGAGAATCCTTGGGATTTGTATGAAGAGTGTTCCGCCATCGACGAGCGTACCCACAGCACGTCGGAGGGTAGTATATCTCACACCGTGGTCGAGTTTCCAAGCAGCCCGCTGACATTTTTTCGGGCCATAACAGACAACCATGCAGCGTTTAATTAACGATGCATTATCTCTAATGCACGGGTAGAAATGAATGTTAGTAGTGTGGAGACAAGACGAGATGATGCAGACTCAGAACGACCGACCCACAGCTATGAGCACAGAATGGATCCAGGGACTGTTCAAATCTGGTAGTGGTGAATAGCGATCGACGACAGGTTCGATGGTGGAACCACGCATGAGGGAGCCGAAGCATCAGGTAAACCGCGTGCACTGACAGTGACTGACTCGGATGCCGTGATGTGCAATTCTCCGAATGACTACGTAACCTGACTGACCAGCATCATCCCATCTTACGTTTGCGAGACTGAAAACCGCTGATATGTTTGGAAACGGCGCGAGGCCTGAGGCGCAAGCGCCAGTGAATGGTTGGCACAACGTTCCCGCAGTGCTACAGCAAGGCCAGACTCGGAAGTTGTCGGAAGAAACAGCTCTGTAACACTCACGTAGCACAATGAGGATAGAAAGCGAGGGTAGCGTATTGAGGTTCGCTCCAATGAGGCGGGCACTGGGCAATGAGGAGACCTTCAAGTTGACCGTCGTGCAGTCTTTCACACGAATGTGCAGGACGGTCGCATCAAACAGGCGAAACGCTGAGGACGTATGTGAGCCGCACGCACCAGTGTCCAGTCAGCTGTAATCTTGTCAAATGCATCTGATTGGTTGTCCTGGGTGCGTGTCTCTTCGGCCTTACGACAGATCGATCGATCAGGCCCATCTGGACTTTGCACTTTGTGGTGTCGGAGACTGAAAGAACGGTTCCACCCCCGCAATTCCACTGAAAATTACATAAATATTGCCGACAATATTCAATCAGCACGGCGTTTTTTGTTTAATATAACCGGCAGTTGCGCGTACTAGTACACGTCACACAATTCCCCATTGCCGGCCTGCTGATCATGACTCGAAGAAAGAACGACCCTGCGGGCATGTAGAACCAATATATATACAGACCCATGGGGCAGTTTGCCAGCATCACCTCTTTCAATTCCCCCCTTACCACACATCCCACCAAAACACGTCCATCCAGCAACCCACAATGGGAGGTGTTTGGTCGATTATCACCGAAAATGTTTTCCCTGGAACCCCCAAGTACAGTGCCAACGACACCCCAGACATGTCTGGTAAAGTTGTGCTAGTCACTGGTGCTACCGCAGGGATCGGCAAAGAGACTGCAAGGGTGAGTCAGATGGTTTACTGTACCATACTTCCATGTCAACCCACAGCACGTGGTCCCACGTTCTTGCCGTTGTTGTAACGACTGAGACTGATGTAACTTCACAGGTCCTCCTCACGAAGAACGCAAAAGTTTGGATCACAGCGCGTAGCAAGTCCAAAGGCGAGGCCACCCTTAGAGAGCTGAAGAGCAACACGGGGAGAGACGCACACCTACTCCTCATGGACCTCGCGAACCTCAAGAGCATCAAAGCAGCTGCCGAGGAATTCCTCAGGTATGTTTTTTCTTTAAGTTTCATTGTCTGCGACCCGCGGGAAGCTGATGTCACGAGCAGCAAGGAAACCCAGCTAGACGTTCTCTTTAATAACGCGTAAGTCCTGATTCATCGTCTCCTGTCAGGAGTCTTAACGCGGCCACGCCAGTGGAGTGATGACTCCTCCGATGGATCAGCTCACTGACGACGGTTATGACCTTCAATTCGGGACAAACGTCCTCGGTCACTTCTACTTCACCAAACTTGTTCTTCCTATTCTTCTCTCCACCGCGAGGTCGGCACCAGATGGTATTGCTCGAGTTGTCAATACCTCTTCGAATGGTCATTGGTTCGGAAATCTCAAATTCGACACGTGGAAGGACGGACCTGCACGGAGAAAGCAATCGAATTTTTCACTCTATGGACAGAGCAAGGCAGTCAGTCACTTTCCCAACTTGTGCTGCTGCGTAAGTTAATTCATACGTTGGTTGGTCAGGGCAACATTGTTTTCTCTGCCGAGTTGAAGAGGCGGTATGGAGATCAAGGAATCGTCTCAACTTCATTGAATCCAGGTCAGTACGAAGCAACCAAGACCGCATATTGTGTATTCACTACGGAATCACCCAGGAGGAGTCAGGACTGAGCTTACGCGGCATGCTAGTTCTTTCGCGGCTGCTATCCTGGTACGTATCTGCTCATCAGCTTAACTAACCTTTTCATGTCATGTCTCATACGTTCCCTCCATAGAATTCGACGCTGGCCGACGTCTCATATGGTGCAATCACCCAGCTCTATGCGGGGACAGTCCCCGATGGCGCGTCTCTGAATGGGAAGGTAAGCCACGCTCCAGTCAATTCGACACCGATGCAATATTGATTCTTCCACCATAACCTCCTTCTGTAGTACCTCATTCCGTGGGCACGTATTGGCAAGCCACGTGCAGACACCCAGGATCCTCAGTTGGGAAAAGAGCTTTGGACTTGGCTGGAGGAGCAAGTCGCAAACGTATGAAGCATTCCCGCCTGAGATCGATTGTCAGCGTTATACCTTACCCTCTTAGTCCTGTAATTATTGTTGTGTTGAAGGGGACATAGGGACTCTTAGTTTATCTTCTCTGTGCCAGCGCATTAGATACATCTCAAGATTGTTCTATCGGAATTTCAGAGCGCCGGGAGATACGATGAAATTCAGGACAAGATGACATGGGAAACCACGACAAAGATTTGGGCGACGACACGGCGGTAATAAGGGCACTTGCACGCTACTCATAACCCCTGCGCATGGATCTGATTAATTGCGGACAGGACTGCGTATAACATCTGGTTTATGAAACCGCTGAGGTACCTTGACACCCCGAATGGCATCAGCAACTGGCATGGTATATCGACGCAGTGCTTCGGTGCTCCCCTAATGTCGGATTGTCAGCGGGCTAATTCACGAGCTCGTCTACCAAAACCACCTTACGTTTAATGAGATACACGCTGAAATCGATGATAATGCGATTGCTGCATCTGGAATGGTTCATTTGGGTGGTGTAGATGAGTTGCGCGATCGAGTTTGTGATCGACTTGCCATTCTCGCTCGATGGCAGCGATCGTCAGAAGACTCTTACAGTAATAAGTACGCTTGGGGCAGAAAATCCTTGGTGACTGTACGAAGGGTGGTCCGCCATCGACGGGCGTACGTGCTGCGGGTAGTACATCTAACACTGGGCGTGTTTCAAGCTGCCCGCTGACATTTTTTCGGACAATAACAAACGACCATGCAGCCTTTAATCAGCGATGCATACTCTCTAGTGCACGGGTAGAAATGAATGTTAGTAGAGTGGAGACAGGACGAGATGATGCAGACTCAGAAAGACCAACCACAGCTATGATCATAGAATGGACTGTTCATCTACATAGTGGTGTGATAGCGATCGACGACAGTTTCGATGGTCAGGTAAATCGAGTGCACTGATGCTGCGTGTATTCCATCTTATGCTTTCGAGATTGAGAAACCGCTGATATCGTTGGAAACCGTGTGAGGCCTGCGGCGCAACCGCCAATGAATTGTTGGTACGACGTTCCCGCAGTGCTACAGCAAGGCCAGAGTCGGAAGTTTGTTGGATGGAACAACTCTGTAACACTCATGTGGCACAATGAGGAAAGAACGCGGGGGTAGCATATTGTGGTTCGCTCCAATGGGGTGGGCACTGGGCAATCAGGAGACCTTCAACTTGACGTCGTGGGGTCTTTCGTTGTAAACACGGTTACGACGCGGTACGTTTGACCAGGCTGCGAGGAACGGCGGGTAAGCCTTTGGCAAACGGATGCGGTACATACAACTCCTAGATACATAATCTACTTAAATACTCTACGAGAAGTTCCCACGAGTCACTGACATCGTTCGTACACTCGGCCGATATTTCCAACACCTTTCACACGAATGCAGAGGACGGTCGCATCAAGAACCGGCGAAACGCTTAGGCCGTATGTCAGTCGCACGCACCAGTGTCGAGTCAGCTGTAATCTTGTCAATGCGTCTGACTGGTTGTTCCTGGAGGAGATGTTGATGCGTGGGTACGTGTGACAAGTTCAGCACCCGGACTTTGCACTTGGCAGTATGCTATATGTAGTAGTGTCGGAGACGTTCCACCCCCGCAATTCTACTGCAAATTCAAAACTGCGGACAATATTCATGGTGTCTCGATCAGCACGGCTTTATAACTGGCAGTTGCGCGTACTAGTACGCGTCACGCAATTCCCCATTGTCTACCTGCTGACTCGGAGAAATAACGGGCCTCCGAGCATGTAGAATCACTATATATACAGACCCATGGGGCAGTTTGCCAGCATCACCACTGTCCATTCGCCCCTTGCTATACCAATACCCGTCCATCCAGCAACCCACAATGGGAGGTGTTTGTTCGATTATCACGGATCATGTTTTCCCTGGATCCCCCAAGTACAGCGCCAACGACATCCCAGACATGTCTGGTAAAGTCGTGCTAGTCACTGGTGCTACCGCAGGGATCGGGAAGGAGACTGCAAGGGTGAGTCAGATAGCTTGCCATGCTTCGATGTCAACCCATTGCTTGTGGTCCCGTGTTCTTGCTGTTGATATAACGGCTGAGACTGATGTGACTTCACAGGTCCTGCTCACGAAGAACGCCAAAGTTTGGATTACAGCACGTAGCAAGTCCAAAGGCGAGGCCACCCTTACAGAGTTGAAGAGCAACACCGGGAGAGACGCACACATACTCCTCATGGACCTCGCGAACCTGAAGAGCGTCAAAGCAGCTGCCGAGGAGTTCCTCAGGTATGTCTTCTCTTCGAGTTTTCACTGTCTGCGAGCTGACGATGTCACGAGTAGCAAGGAAACACAGCTCAACGTTCTCTTTAATAATGCGTAAGTCCTGATTCATCGTCTCCTTTCGGGAGTATTAACGCGCCCACGACCAGTGGAGTGATGGCTCCTCCGATAGATCAGCTCACTGACGACGGTTATGACCTTCAATTCGGGACAAACGTCCTTGGTCACTTCTACCTCACCAAACTTGTTCTTCCTGTCCTTCTCTCCACCGCGAAATCGGCACCAGATGGTATTGCTCGAGTTGTCAATACCTCTTCGAATGGCCATTGGTTTGGAAATCTCAAATTCGACACGTGGAGGGACGGACCTGCACGGAGAAAGCAATCGAAGTTTTCACTGTATGGACAGAGCAAGACAGTCAGTGAATTTCCCAACTCGTGCTGCGGCGTAAGCTAATTCATACGTTGGTTGATCAGGGCAACATCGTTTTCTCTGCCGAGTTGAAGAGGCGGTATGGAGATCAAGGAATCGTCTCAACTTCGTTGAATCCAGGTCAGTACGAAGCAACCAAGACCGGATATTGTATATTCACTACGGAATCATCCAGGAGGAATCAGGACTGAGCTTGCGCGGCATGTCAGATCTTTCGCGGATGCCATCCTGGTACATATCTGCTCATCTGCTTAACTAACCTTCTCATGTCATCTCTCATCCATTCCTCCCGTAGTATTCGATGTTGTACGACGTCTCATATGGTGCAATCACCCAGCTCTATGCGGGGACAGTCCCCGATGGCGCGTCTCTGAACGGGAAGGTAAGCCACGCTCCAGTCGCTTCGACACTGATGTGATATTGATTCTTCCACCATAACCTCGTTCTGTAGTACCTCATTCCGTGGGCACGCATTGGCAAGCCACGTGCAGACACGCAAGATTCTCAGTTGGGAAAAGAACTTTGGACTTGGTTAGAGGAGCAAGTCGCAAACGTATGAAGCAGTTTCGTCCGGGATCGATTGTCAGCGTTATACCTTACCTCCCAGTCCTGTAATACATGTTGTGTTGAAGGGGACATAGACACTATTAGTATTAGTACACGTCAGAATGAACATATCTCGCACCAAAACACCGTCTCGAGCTCAGTGGCCACGTCCGTCGAGATATCTTATTTGGGATGAATCAGAGTGGAGGTAAAGGTCCAACTGATTATGTATGTAGCCTTCTAATTGATGGAAGTTGATGATGTCCCCTGACATTAGTTACACATGGCGATCGAAAGCTTACATTCCCGGGGCCAGCATTAGATAGATCTCGAGATCATTCTATCGGAATTTCGGAGTGGTAATAAGGGCATTTCATCAGGCTAATTCACGAGCTCTTCTACCAGAATTCCCCTATGTTTGATGGGGTACACGCTGAAATCTATCTCGATGATAATGCGATTGCTACATCTGGGATGTTTCGTTTGGGTGGTGGAGATGAGTTGCACAACCGTTGTGATCGACTTGCCATTCTTCTCGCTCGATGGTAGCGATCATCAGAAGACTCTTGCTAAGTACGCTTGGCGCAGAGAATCCTTGGGAAATTGTATGAAGGGTGTTCCGCCATCGACGAGCGTACCCACAGCACGTCGGAGGACAGTACATCTAACACTGCCCGCTGACATTTTTTCGAACAATAACGACGACCATGCAGCCTTTAATCAGCGATGCATACTCTCTAGTGCACGGGTAGAAATGAATGTTAGTAGTGTGGAGACAAGACGAGGCGCTGCAAACTCAGAAAGACCGACCCACAGCTATGATCTTAGAATGGCTCCAAGGACTGTTCATCCAGTAGTGGTGAATAGCGATCGACGACAGTTTCGATGGTGGAACCACGCGTGAGGGAGCTGAACATCAGGTAAACCGCGTGCACTGACTCGGATGCCGCGATGTGTAATTCTCCGAATCACTACGTAACCTGACTGACCAGCGTCATTCCATCTTATGTTTTGGAGATTAAAAAGCCGCTGATATCTTTGGAAACCACGAGAGGCCTGAGGCGCAGCCACCAGTGGATGGTTGGTACAACATGCCCGCAGTGAGGGCACTGGCCCGGCTGGGCAACCAGGAGACCTTCAACTTGACGTCGTGCAGTCCATCACACGAATGCAGAGGACAGTCGCATCAAGAACAGGACGAAACGCTTAGGGCGTATGTGAGTCGCACGCACCAGTGTCCTGTCAGCTGCAATCTTTTTCGAGTGCGTCTGACTGTTGATCCGCGGAAGATGTTGATGGCGTGGATGCTACGCGTCTCTTCGGCCTTATGATCAGTCAGCACCCGGACTTTGTACTTTGTAGTGTCGGAGACTGAAAGAACGGTTCCACCCCCGCAATTCCACTGAAAAATTAAAAATTGCCGACAATATTCACGGTGTAAGGCTTTACTGGCAGCTGCGCGTACCATGCCTCATGCAATTCCTCATTACTTGCCTGCCGATTGGGAGAAATAACGAGCCTCCGGGCCTGTAGAATCAATATATATACAGACCTATGGGCAGTTTCCCACCCATATCACCGCTTTGAAATCGCCCCTCACTGGCACCCCACATCTCACCAAAAGTCGATCATCCAACGTCCCACGATGTTTGGAAGGACTTGGGCGCTGATCAACGAGATTCTATTCCCTGGATACCCCAAGTACACCGCCAATGACGTCCCAGATATGTCTGGGAAAGTTGTGCTAATCACTGGTGGCACTGCTGGGATCGGGAAAGAGACTGCAAGGGTGAGTTCTTCGATGACGAGCCACAGCTCGTGGTCCCGCGTCTCTTGCGGTTGGCGTCACGGCTGAGACTCATACAACTTCACACAGGTCCTACTTACGAAAAATGCCAAAGTTTGGATTACAGCGCGCGACAAGTCCAAAGGCGAGGCAGTGCTCAGAGAGCTGAAGACCAACACCGGGAAAGACGCACACTTGCTGCTCATGGACCTTGCGAACCTGAAAAGCATCAAAGCAGCAGGCGAGGAATTTCTCAGGTGACTTCTCTTTTCACACCGTCCGCGCTCAGCGAGAGGCTGATGTCGCGAATAGTAAGGAAACCCAGCTTAACGTTCTCTTCAACAATGCGTAAGTTCAGCTTTATTCGTCCCCTGTCGTGAGTGTTGATGCGACAACCTCCAGTGGCGTGATGAGACCTCCGATGGATCTGCTAACCGACGACGGTTATGACCTTCAATTCGGGACAAACGTCCTCGGTCATTTCTATTTCACCAAACTAGCTCTTCCCGTCCTTCTCTCCACCGCAAAATCAGCACCAGATGGTATTGTTCGAGTCGTCAACAGCTCCTCCAGTGCTCACTGGTTTAGCCCGCTCAAATTCGACACGTGGAGGGACGGTCCTGCGCGGAGAAGGGAATCGACGATGCAAATGTATGGACAGAGCAAGACGGTCAGCTAATTTTCCTGAACTCGTGCCACTGCATAAACTAAGTCCTACGTCGGTTTGTTTAGGGCAATATCATTTTCTCTAACGAGTTGAAACGGCGGTATGGAGATCAAGGCATCGTCTCGACTGCATTGAATCCAGGTCATTATGAACCAACCAAACCTACATACTGCATGTACTCACCACGGAATCACACAGGAGGAATCAGGACTGAGCTTCAGCGGCATGTTGGATGGTTCACGAAAGCCATCACAGTACGTATCTGTTCTGTTCTCAGCTTGGCCAACTTGTTAATGTTATATCGTATCTAACATGTTTTCCTCCCCGTAGAATTTGGTACTGCGCGATGTCTCGTATGGTGCAATCACCCAGCTTTATGCGGGGACAGTACCTGACGGCGCTTCTCTGAATGGGAAGGTAAGCCCTCTCCAGTCAGTTCGACGCTGATATAATATTGATTCTTCCACTACCTCCTTCTCTAGTACCTCATTCCGTGGGCACGCATTGGCAAGCCACGTGCAGACACGCAGGATCCTCAGTTGGGAAAAGAACTTTGGACTTGGCTGGAGGAGCAAGTCGCGAACATATGAAGTATGCCCGTCCTGGATCGATTGTCAGCGTTATACCTTACCCTCATAGTCCTGTAATTAATGTTGTGTTGGAGGGGACATAGGCACTATTAGTTTACATTCCCTGTGCCAGCGCATTGGATACATCTCGAGATTGTTCTATCGGAATTTCGGGGCGCCTGGCGATACGATGAAATCCAGGACAGGATGACATGTGAAACCACGAAAAAGATTTGGGTGACGACACCGCGCATAACGTCTGGTTTATAAAGCCGCTGAGGTGTCTTGACACCCGAATGCATCAGCCACTGGTATATCGACGCAGTGCTTTGTGCTCCCCTAATGTCGGATTGTCATCTGGCTAGTTCACGAGCTCTTCTACCAAAAATCACCTTACGTTTGATGGGATACACGCTGAAATCTATCTCGATGATAATGCGATTGCTGCATCTGGAATGTTTGGGTGGTGTATATGAGTTGCGCGATCGAGTTGTGATTGACTTGCCAATGTTGCCATTCTTGCTCGATGGCAGCGATCGTCGTTGGAGGATAATACATCTAACACTGTGGGCATGTTTTCCAAGCTGCCCGCTGACATTTTTTCCGGACAATAACAAACGACCATGCAGTCTTTAATCAGCGTGCATACTCTCTAGTGCACGGGTAGAAATGAATGTTAGTAGTGTGGAAACAAGACGAGACAACGCAGACTCAGAAAGACCAACCACAGCTATGATCATAGAATGGACTGTTCATCTAGTAGTGGTGAATAGCGATCGACGACAGTTTCGATGGTCAGGTAAATCGCGTGCACTGATACCGCGACGTGCAATTCTCTGAATGACTACGCAACCTGACTGCCCAGCACTATTCCATCTTATGCTTTCGAGATTGAGAAACCGCTGATATCGTTGGAAACCGTGCGAGGCCTGCATCGCAACCGCCAATGAATTGTTGGTACGACGTTCCCGCAGTGCTACAGCAAGGCCAGACTCGGAAGTTTGTTGGATGAAACAACTCTACTCTGTAACACTCATGTGGCACAATGAGGAAGGAACATGGGGGTAGCATATTGGGGTTCGCTCCAATGGGGTGGGCACTGGGCAATCAGGAGACCTTCAACTTGACGTCGTGGGGTCTTTTGTTGTAAACACGGTTACGACGCGGTACGTTTGACCAGGCTGCGAGGAACGGCGGGTAGCCTTTGGCAAACGGATGCGGTACAACTCTAGATAATCTACTTATTAAATACTCTACGAGAAGTTCCCACGAGTGACATCTTTTCGTACAGTCGGCCGATATTTCCAACATCTTTCACACGAATGCAGAGGACAGTCGCATCAAGAACCCGCGAAACGCTTAAGCCGTATGTCAGCCGCACGCACCAGTGTCGAGTCAGCTGTAATCTTGTCAAATGCGTCTAATTGGTTGTTTTGGGGGAGATGTGGGTGTCTCTTCAGCCTTGTGACATGTTCAGCACCCGGACTTTGCACTTTGTAGTAGTGTCGGAGACTGAAAGAACGGTTCCACCACCGCAATTCCACTGAAAATTAAAAATTGCCGACAATATTCACGGTGTAAGCCTTTACTGGCAGCTGCGCGTACCACACCTCACGCAATTCCTCATTACTTCCCTGCCGATTCGGAGAAATAACGAGCCTCCGGGCATGTAGAATCAATACATATACAGACCTATGGGCAGTTTCCCACCCATATCACCGCTTTTACATCGCCCCTCACTGGCACTCCACATCTCACCAAAACCTGACCATCCAACGTCCCACGATGTTTGGAAGGACTTGGGCGCTGCTCAACGAGATTCTATTCCCTGGCTACCCCAAGTACACCGCCAATGACGTCCCAGATATGTCTGGGAAAGTTGTGCTAATCACAGGTGGCACCGCTGGGATCGGGAAAGAGACTGCAAGGGTGAGGTGTTCGATGACGAGCCACAGCTCGTGGTCCTGCGTCTCTTGCGGTTGGCGTCACGGCTGAGACTCATACAACGTCACATAGGTCCTACTCACGAAGAACGCCAAAGTTTGGATTACAGCGCGCGACAAGTCCAAAGGCGAGGCAACGCTTAGAGAGCTGAAGAGTAACACCGGGAAAGACGCACACCTGCTGCTCATGGACCTTGCGAACCTGAAGAGCATCAAAGCAGCAGGCGAGGAATTTCTCAGGTGACTTCTCTTTTCACTCTGTCCGCGCTCGGCGAGAGGCTGATGTCGCGAATAGTAAGGAAACCCAGCTTAACGTTCTCTTCAACAATGCGTAGGTTCAGCTTTATTCGTCCCCTGTCGTGAGTGTTGACGCGACAACCGCCAGTGGTGTGATGAGACCTCCGATGGATCTGCTAACCGACGACGGTTATGACCTTCAATTCGGGACAAATGTCCTCGGTCATTTCTATTTCACCAAACTTGCTCTTCCCGCCCTTCTCTCCACCGCAAAATCAGCACCGGATGGTATTGTTCGAGTTGTCAACACCTCCTCCAGTGCTCACTGGTTCAGCCCGCTCAAATTCGACACGTGGAGGGACGGTCCTGCGCGGAGAAGGGAATCGACGGCTGAAATGTATGGACAGAGCAAGACGGTCAGCTAGTCTTCGCAACTTGTGTCGCTGCGTAAACTAATTCATACGTTGGTTTCATCAGGGGAACATCATTTTCTCTAACGAGTTGAAACGGCGGTATGGAGATCAAGGCATCGTCTCGACTGCATTGAATCCAGGTCACTACGAATTAACCGAATCCACATGCTGTGTGTGGCTCACCATGGAATCACACAGGAGGAATCAGGACTGAGCTTTTCCGGCATGTTGGATGGTTCACGCAAACCATCTCGGTACGTATCTGTTCTGGTCTCAGCTTGGCCAACTTGTCGATATCGTATCGTATCTAACATGTTTTCCTCCCCATAGAATTTGGTACTGCGCGATGTCTCGTATGGTGCAATCACCCAGCTTTATGCGGGGACAGTGCCCGATGGCGCGTCTCTGAATGGGAAGGTAAGTGCAGTCAATGATGGCGCTCCAGTCTGGCCGTGCTGTGATGTTGACTATTACTCCGTGATCTGGCTCCCTAGTACCTCATTCCTTGGGCACGCATTGGCACGCCACGTGCAGACACACAGGATCCTCAGTTGGGGAAAGAGCTCTGGACGTGGCTAGAGGAGCAAGTTGCGAACGTGTGAAGCCGCTACCTCACTGGAACAATAGCGTGGAGCCTCGGGGGTCGTTGCGAATATCATACCTTACCACCACTCCTATAATTCGTGACGCGTTAAAGGGGCCATAGTTGGCATGATCACACCGGCAGTCGGCATACACAGAGGATTCTTTGACACAATCAATTCTGAATCTCATTTCGTAAATATCTATATGTAGTATCATTGTACCATGACAAGGGGCTTACGAACGCAAAGGAATGTCAAGCATCGCGGGAGTTTGAGACAATCATGATCAGGAATGTGTTGAATGATTGTAATCGAATGAAAACTCACGTCTTTGACAACAATATATGCCAACTAGACTTCGATATCGCCCTGATCAAAATTTATGTGCAGGTAAGGTAGAAGTATTATCGCGGTTCAAAGGTTCAAAGTCCAAAACGCCCAGCCATACGCAACGCAATCTCCGAGATTCCAGGTTCTTTCGCGTCGATCCTGCTATCTAAGATTCTAGTCCCGACGAAGTAACCTCTTGACGAATGAGGTCTTCGGCCTCCGGTGACCTAGACTTGATCGAACATTTGAAAGGCGCCTGGTGGCTATTGGACGTGTCAGCAAGGAACGCTAGTAAGTACATCAAGAAACGAGCACGGACACGATTGTCTCTCCGACGAGATCGTGTTCCGGTGTTATCTCCACTCCGTTCTCGACAGCCTTGGAAATGTCAAAGGCAGCAAGGACTTGCGCACACATGAGCCAGACGGACGAGTGTCCGAGGAAATAGCCTGCACGTTGTATGTGTCAGATGTTCCGCCCTTGAATCGAGCTACGCTGTTTACCTGGGCAGCGCCTAGATTGCAGGACGAGTGGTCAATAGGTTGGCAGGATGCAGGAGGGAGTGTTACCGTCGTCCCAACCCGAAGCATACATTCCCGGGACGAGGTTCCGGGTTATCCCCCAAGAATCGCTCTGGTCTGAACTCTAGCGGCTTCGTATATGTTCGTTCATCACGAAGGATAGCCCTAATCCAGGAAGAACATCATACCAAAAACCCGATGACTGGAGCGATTACCAATTACCAGATATTGACGAAAACGTAGGAGCCTGCAGGAATCAAATATCCGTTGTACTCGTCATCCTCTCTTGTATACCGCAGAGCTAAAGCCGAACGGTCAGAACGGGGTTCACGCGTGGAAAGAGAACTAATCGGACTCATGGGACCGGGGGTATGCCATCGCAGGAGTTCTGTAAATAAAGCTTCCATGTACGGTAACGACGGACCGGTCAGCGAATGTTGGTAGTCGGCTTGTACCGACAACTGAGTCCAGTTCTTCCTGCGCTTTCTTCACAACGCGCGGGTAGAAGCGTCATCGCAAGATAGAAAGCGTAAGCAACAGAGTTGGCCTGGAAGAAACGTCTTTCCATGGTCATTATGCGAACTGAAGTTTCTGCTTACCGTGTCTGCGCCACCTATGGCCACGTGGTCAGAGAATGTTACTGTGGATAGTGAAGCTAAGTGTACCTTGATACATCGTTGCTGTGGCCCATTTTACGCTGTCCTCCAGTTCGTCTGTGAGGTCTGGCCGGCTCAAGATACGAGAAGCGAGGGACGGCAGTGCTGTGCCGGCGGCCTTACGGGGAATTTCACTATAGGCAGGATGATAAACGACCGACAAGGAGGTTACGCACCAACTGGGACTTGACATAATTATGCGGTATTTCCACCATGTCTTGCAGGACAGCAGCATATTGTTTGGCTTTCCTCCGAAAACCGGCAAAGGGTAACCAGGATGGGATGTATTTCACTATAAGCGTCTCAACGTCACTCGGACAGCATGAAGGTAAAAGTCAGCTTACTTAAGGGAACGAGATCGACATAGTATGCTCCTGGCAAGGTTGCAATTGACAGCTGCGAGTTTGCTGTGTGCGCTAGTTCGACAAGAGGATCATTTCCTTCTTGAGTCACATAGCCATGGGAGAGGCGGAGAATGAATGGACGTGAGATTCCTACAGGACATCAGTGGATTCTATTAGGGGAAGAAGACGTGCATGGAGCTTACTTGCGGACGTGTGCTTGAGCCTTTGCTGGGTCTTCCAGTACGGACCGCAAATATCGTCGAGTTTCGAGCTCGATCATGCAATGCAACTTTGTCACAGTGGCGTAGCTTCCGATTTCTTGGGCAAGCCACTTCCGATGCGCTCGAAACCAAGCATTGTAGTTGGAGAACAGCATGACCTTTCCCCATCCTGAAAGCTCTCCGCACATAACGGACCGGGGGCGGTCAGAGTAGTTAGTACTACGTTTCTCAAGGAGGTCTTCGGCAATTTTGGCTGAACCAATGGAGATGACGTAGTACCCTAATACAGACATGGAAGCAAGATCACCTGTTCAACGGAATTCTCAGTACAACGGTGACAGGTTGTGACTCGTGATTAATTGATTACTGACCATGCCGACGGTTGAACTCAAGCCACTTCAACCAGGGTTTCTCGTTTGGTATCTCCAGGAGGAAACGAATACCACGAATACCTGGTGGCAGACGCCACCAATTCCTGGTGTAGAGCCAGATGAAGAAGACTAGACCACCTGAACCAGCAACACTGATGAGATACAGCGGCGTCAAAATCATCACCTCAAGATCAACGTCGGCCAGACAGGAAATGAGATTCGGACAACCTGGAGATTTTCCGGGTAGCAGGAATGCAACTTGAGGGTGTCCAACGGTTGGACCGCTACCGTGATAGTTCCCAGCTTTAATTGTTTCTAAAGGTTCGGACTAACCGTTCGGGGGCATTTGAAAGAACTCGACTGCCGCATCAGAGTCAAAGGAGCCTCGGCCCTCGGCTGCACGCGTGTTGTCCGACAGTCCATTTTGATTTGGGTATAGCTGGGGGAATTCTCTCTTCTGTAACTGTACTCCACCAACCAGAACTCCCCAAAGTTCGCAAATGTGGACCTAAAGGGACTTGGAGGATCTCAAGTTCATTATTGTCCATGGTAAGATGATAATATGTAGGCGATCCGAACGGATTAATGTTGTTGACAATGTGTCAGGTGCCGAAACATCCATATCTGGGTAATCGATGAATCAATTGGCGTCAAGTTAGTTCTCGTTCCTTGGCAGTGGGTGCAACACAACGGCATGATCGATATTTAACCCTGTCATCAATGATGTACTACAGCTACTTACCTGGAAAACGTTAGACCCCTAAGCCTCGTTTTGCATGTAGCTCTCGTAGAGTTAGTTACCTTACAGCCAAAACTGAGCTGTCAGAATGGGGCTTACGCGTAGAGAGTTCATGAGAGTCGTGCCAGCGTCAGAGTTCGGTAAAGAAAGGAGAAGGGAACCGACGGTTGAAATGCAGTGTATGGACAGAGCAAGACGGTCAGCTAATTTTCGGAGCTCGTGCCGCTGCGTAAACGCAATTGATACGGTTGGTTTGTTTAGGGCAACGTCGTTTTCTCTGTTGAGTTGAAAGGGCGGTATGAAGGGTTCGTCTCAATTGCATTGAATCCGGGTCACTACGAACCAACCAGACTCCAGTTGTGGCGACGAAAGAGTCGTCTTAGAATAGAATATACTCTACGAAATGTTCTCACGAGTGACATCGTTTGTGCATTTTGAGCCGATATTATGCCAACATGCTCTAGGGAGTGCTAACGTGGCCACGACAAGATGTAGACTGCTGACTCCTTTGATGCCATGGGTCAGCTCACCGACGACGGTTATGATCTTCACTTCGGGACAAATTTCCTTGGTCACTTCACTTTCACCAAACCTGTTCTCTCCTCTCCTCCTCACCGCAAAATCGGCACCAGACGGTATTGCTCGAGTTGTAAGTACTAAGCATCTCGTTGAGTGCTCGCTGGCTCGGAGAGGGACGGTCTTGCACGACAGAAAGGAATCGAGGGTCTTCACTATATGGACAGACCAAGACGGTCAGCCAATTGCCGCAGTGACGGCGCAGTCATCACAATGGGAGACGAATCTCACAACTTCCACCACCAATTCCCTGTAGATTACCACAACGGCTACAAGTCACTTGGTATTAATATCAACACGATCCGACCGTGTGGTTGTTTGGGACATGCGAGAAGTTTGGTCTTGCGACGCATCTTAAAGTCACTTGATCTCCGGGAAGCGCGTTCTGGCACTAATGCGCTTGTCTTCAATAGACTTTCGATAACGACATGCCGAAGGGCGAAGTCACTGAATCTGCGCCAGGAACAGAATGCGCTTTCCTGGCCTGTTGAGAAATCGGATCTGCCAGTCATCACCTGGGGAATTGTAACCCCCTGTCGCTCCATGTGGCCTTCTACACCGTCCCTGATTTGTCTTGCTTCAGACCAAAGGCAAGCGGAAACTCGCGCCTTGATTTGTATCGCAGGATGCATCCACAACATAAGCGACTCCTTCGACAAACATCCTGGCGGGCCTCAGCTCCTGAAGCAGAACATAGGGAAAGGACGCAACTACTGCGTCTTATGGAGGGCTTTATGACCACAGACCACAGCAATGCTGCGCGTGGCGTCCCCCTTCCTTCCTGACGTTCGGTGCAGCCGCTTGCCTTGAAGAGACTTAGAATCTTGCTTGGAGGCACGCCTCATGGCTCAGAAAGAGAAATGTTGTTCCTCCTAGTCAGCGTCTGCGCGTTACTCGCTATGCCAAGCGTGCAAGGCACGGATATCCCGAATTATCTTTGAGCTGTTTTGACTCCAGGCACGTTGGCGGCAGTGTCCCTGAGATCACTGGCCAATTCTTTCACGCAATCACTTCTGAATCTCGTTTCGTAAATATATATACAGTATGTACATAGTATAATTGTACAATGAGAACGGGCTTACAAACACAAAGAAGGAATATCAAGCATCACAGGAGTTTGAGACGATCATGGTCAGGAGTGTGTTGAATGATTGTAATCGAATGAAATCTCACGTCCTTGGCAGCAATATTCGCCACCTAGACTTCGATATCACCCATCGCAGTTCAAACGTTCAAAGTACAAAAATGCCAGCCATACGCAACGCAGTCTCCGAGATTCCGGGTTTTTCGCATCGATCCTGCTATCTAGGATTCTGCTCCCGACAAAGTAACCTCTTGACGAATGAGGCCTTCAGCCTCCGGTGACCTAGACTTGATCGAACATTTGAAAGGCGCCTGCTGGCTATTAAGCGTGTCAGCAATGAACGCTAGTAAGTACATCAAGAAACGAGCACGGACACGAGTGTCTCTCCTACGAGAACGTGTTCCGGTGTTATCTCCACCCCGTTCTCGACGGCCTTCGAAATGTCAAATGTAGCAAGGACTTGCGCGCACATGAGCCAGACGGACGAGTGTCCGAGGAAATAGCCTGCACGTGGCATGTGTCAAATGTTCTGCCATTGCATCGAGCTACAACAGTTACCTGGGCAGCGCCTAGATTGCAGGATGAGTGGTCAATAGTTTGGCAGGATGTAGTGAGGTGTCTTACCGTCGTCCCAACCCGAAGCATACATTCCCGGGATGAGGCTCCGGGTGATCCCCCAAGAATCGCTCTGGTCTGAACTCTAGCGGGTTCGTGTATGTCCGTTCATCACGAAGGATAGCCCTAATCCAGGACGAACATCATGCCAAAGACCCGATTACTGAGCGGTTAGCACTTACCAGATATTGACGAAAACATAGGAGCCTGCAGGAATCAAATATCCGTTGTACTCGTCATCCTCTCTCGTATACCGCATAGCTAAAGCCGAACGGTCAGAACGGGGTTTACGCGTAGAGAGGAGGACAAATCGGACTCATAGGACCGGGGGTGTGCCATCGCAGGAGTTCTGTAAATAAGGCTTCCATGTACGGTAACGACGGCCGGTCAGCGAATGTTGGTAGTCGGCTTGTACCGACAACTGAGTCCAGTTCTTCCTGCGCTTTCTTCATAACGCGCGGGTAGAGCGTCATCGCAAGATAGAAAGCGTAAGCAACAGAGTTGACCTGGAAGAAGCGTCTTTCCATGGTCATTATGCGAACTGAAGTTTCTGCTTACCGTGTCTGCGCCACCTATGGTCGCGTGGTCAGAGAATGTTACTGTGGATAGTGAAGCTAAGTGTACCTTGATACATCGCTGCTGTGGCCCATTTTACGCTGTCCTCCAGCTCGTCTGTGAGGTCCGGCCGGCTCAAGATACGAGAAGCGAGGGACGGCAGTGCTGTCCCGGCGGCCTTACGGGGAATTTCACTATAGGCAAGATGATAAACGAATGACAAGGAGGTTACGCACCAACTGAGACTTGACATAATTATGCGGTATTTCCACCATGTCTTGCAGGACAGCAGCATATTGTTTGGCTTTCCTCCGAAAACCGGCAAAGGGTAACCAGGATGGGATGTATTTCACTATAAGCGTCTCAACATCACTGACAGCATGAAGGTAAAAGTCAGCTTACTTAGGGGAACGAGATCGACATAGTATGCTCCTGGCAAGGTCGCAATTGACAGCTGCGAATTTGCTGTGCGCACTAGTTCGACAAGAGGATCATTTCCTTCTTGAGTCACATAGCCATAGGAGAGGCGGAGAACAATGGACGTGAGATTCCTACAGGACATCAGTGGATTCTATTAGGGGAAGAAGACATGCGTGGGGCTTACTTGCGGACGTGTGCTTGAGCCCTTGCTGGGTCTTCCAGTACGGATCGCAAATATCGACGAGTTTCGAGCTCGATCATGCAATGCAACTTTGTCACAGTGGCGTAGCTTCCGATTTCTTGGGCAAACCACTTCCGGTGCGCTCGAAACCAAGCATTGTAGTTGGAGAACAGCATGATCTTGCCCCATCCTGAAAGCTCTCCACACATGACGGACCGGGGGCGGTCAGAGTAGTTAGTACTACGTTTCTCAAGGAGATCTTCGGCAATTTTGGCTGAACCAATGGAGATGATGTAGTACCCTAATACAGACATGCAAGCAAGATCACCTGTTCAACGGAATTCTCAGTACAACGGTGACAGGTTGTGACTCGTGATTACTGACCATGCCGACGATTGAACTCAAGCCACTTCAACCAGGGTTTCTCGTTTGGTAACTCCAGGAGAAAACGAATACCACGAATGCCTGGCGGCAGACGCCACCAATTCCTGGTGTAGAGCCAGATGAAGAAGACTAGACCACCTGAACCAACAACACTGATAAGATACAGCGGCGTCAAAATCATCGCCTCCAGATCAACGTCAACCAGACAGAAAATGAGATGGACAGCAGTTTTTCAGGGTAGAAGGAATGCAACTTGAGGGTGTCCGACCACTACTGCAATAGTTTCCATCTTTAATCGTGTCTGAAAGTTTGGGCTAACCGTTCAGGACAAAGAACTCCGCACCCGAGTCCATTTCGATTTGGGTATAGCCCAGGGAATTCTCTCTTCCGTAGCTCTGTACACCAACCAGAGCTAGTAACTAGTATGTACCCAAACATCGTCAAGTGTGAACCTAAAGGGACTTGGAGGCTTTCAACTTGAAGTTCATGATTGTTCATGGTAATGTTTTGATAATTCCGGAGATATTTGAACGATGGCACAATTGTTCAATAACATTAATTTGTTTAGATCGTCCACATATATTCAGGACCTGCCTCTGTGGTGAAACATCCAATAACGGGGCTATGTAATACGCTACGCTCCACTTAGGATTTTTGGTTTACATGTGGAGTACTTAGTACAAAAATCCTAAGTGGAGCGTAGGGGCCAAGCTGTCTAACGTTTGCATGTAGCTGTGAACATGAAGTTACCACTCTAAACTCAACTTTGTGCATTTTTCGTGCTTCTTACAATATTTAGACCAGTCCTCAATACTCCTATCCCTATTGTGTTCGCCCTATACTACGCATTTTATGCTAACTACAACTTCATACAGCTCATCATTACCTCTGGTTCGGTATCCCTGTGGCTTCTAGCCGCAACCTGGCCAACGGGCATCATATTATCATTGATCTTGTCAAGCCCAATTAAACTCATCTTTCTTACACATCTGCAAACCTAGATTGTCCTGCCATGACGGATCCAGAGCTCCAGCCCGGTGATCTGGGCTGCATCAAACATCGAAGGTGCCTAGTGGCTTTTGGGGGGTGTCAGCAACGGCACCGGTACGTAGTAGAAGACTCATGCATACAAGAGTCTCAGACAATAATATCGACTTCCGGCGTTCTCTTCCAGATGCAGCGACGGATGAGGAACCGAGTAAAACAGTCTGCACGTGCCAATCGTGGTGTCTGTCAGCTTTTGGCTGGGCTGGCTGCACCGTTTATCTGGACATCGCCCTACTGGTAGATCGGGGGGGAGCAGCGATACGTCGACGTCTTGCCGTCGTTCAAATCCGAAGCATGAGGAATTCCCGGGATGACAGATTATCCCTCACGCAATGCCCCGGTCCCAACCCTGGAGGGTTCGTCATCAAGAAGGACAACATCCCTAAATCCGGCCGATCATCATCATCGTGTCAAAGGACGGATCACTGAGCCCTAACACTTACTAGACGTCGACGAGGAGCCTCACAAGTGCATGCAGTAATCAAGTATCCATCGTACTCACGGCATCTGCTCTCGTACAGCTACCTTACAGCTAAAAGCAAACTGTCAGAATGAGCCTTACGCGCAGAGATCTCATGGGGATCATGCCAGCGTCAGAGTTCTGTAAAGAAAGGAGAAGGGAATCGACGGTTGCAATGCAGTGTCTAGACAGAGCAAGACGGTCGGCTAACTTGCTCGTGCCGCTGCACAAACACAACTCATAGTACACTGGTTTGTTCAGGGCAACATCATTTTCTCTGCCGAGTTGAAAGGGCGGTATGGAGATCGAGGCTTCGTCTCGACTGCATCAAATCCAGGTCATTACGAACCAACCAAGTCCACATACTGTGTATACTCACCACGGGATCAACACAGCAGGAGTCAGGACTGGCTTCAGCGGCATCTCGGGTCTTGCACGAAAGCCGTCATGCACGTATCTGTTCAGGTAGAGGAACAAGTTGCGAACATGTGAAGCCACCGCACTGGAAAGTAGCACGGAGCCTCGGGGATCGTTGCGAACAATCATACCTCCTGTAATTCGTGACGCGTTGAAGGGACTATAGTTTGCTTGATCACAGCGGTGACCCGCAAACACCGGGAGGCGACGTAGTAGGGACTTAGTCTGTGTACTTTTTTACCGATGTAAGGCAAAGGATCATCTTGCGGGATAAATGGTCGGAATTACTAAGGTATTGACTTGGTTAATGGGGCATGAAATCCAGGAAAAGACAGTCAACAATCGTAATTTTACGAACTGTCGACTCGCAACACCGCACCGATGACTAAAATGGATGAGCAACTTCTCTGGTGCTAGTGAAGTCATCCATCGTAGGTTGTACGACCGACGCGGACTCAGGCTCGAGGGTGTCATCTGCAGGCGGCGTCAGGCCCGACGCTTGCGTATTGGGAGTCGCCTGTTGAAGGCAGATGAAACTTCGGATGTTGACATCGAAAGTAAAGGGGCTGCGACACTAAGGGAGGGACCTGATACCACAGACGAGGTGGGCGGTCCTGCAATACCGTGAGAGGGCAGATGAGGACATGGTGGGGATGACGCTGGGTAAGGTGTCGATGGCGTGCTTGGTGCGGCGGAACGCTGAGAGTGAGCGAGCGATGTCGTCGAAGGCCCAGCGTGTGAATGGACACGGGACCGATGATCGTGCGCCGCCAGTGGATCCGAGTCACAGCCGAAGGGATCGGACTCGATAGTTAGTGCTACGTTTATCAAGGAGGTCTTCCGCAATTTTGGCCGAATCAATGAGGATGACGTAGTACCCAAATGCAGACATACAAGCAAGATCACCTGTTCAACGGAAGTCTCAGTATAACGGTGACAGGTTGTGACCCTTGATTACTGACCATACCGACGGTTGAACTCGTGCAGCTTCAACCAGGGTTTCTCCTTTGGTATCTCAAGGAGGAAACAAATACCACGAATGCCTGGCGGTAGACGCCACCAATTCCTGGTGTAGAGCCAGATGAAGAAGACTAGACCCCCTTTTCAGAATTCCAAGGAAATCCGGAGGCGCGAACGGCGAGGACGTGAGGGAAAAGCTGAGGATTGGTCCTTGGAGTACTGACGTAAGTACTATGTTCGGTACGATTATGTAAGGTACGTAGGTCGACGAACGAGATTTCCAACGGACCCCTGAACCAACAGCACTGATGAGATACAGCGGCGTCAAAATCATCGTCCCAAGACCAACGTCGGCCAGACAGGAAGTGAGATGGACCGCCTGGAGTTTTTCCGGGTAGAAGGGATGCAACTTGAGGGTGTCCGACCGCTACTGTCATAGTTTCCACATCAGTAGTCATCATGCTCTGATATTTAACCAGGCCGCCGTACTTTCCAGGCTCTTGGTCTTTTCATTCCTTTCCATAGGAACTTGCAGGATATGACATTAAGGCTGCCACATATAATTGGACAGAGATTCGTGCACAAACAAGGTAGTATGATACAAATTCAGACTACACTAGACCTCCATACTCTGGTCATGGTCATGCATTGCCTGTGCCCTGATCAATACAGGCCTCTTCCTCGGTGGAGATCTGATTTCGGGGACACCTGAAGCTGTTAGAGAGCAGCAGATATTGTTTCCAAAGCTCCTACCGCTTCCAGATCTGTCACGCTTCTTGGATTTCGTTCCCGTATTCAGCCTTGCAAGCAGAGCCTTCGCAGCTGGAGCCTTGGATGCTGAGGTAGTGGGCATAACAGTTCAAACATGATAATGGTACTTACTGGATTCCACGGGGCCCTCGTCCTCTGCACTGTCGTCATCTACATCACAGTCTGTGACCTGTGGATCAAACGGATCCTTGAATCTCCATTGGGCAGCTGCCCAGTATGACGTGTAGGGGTCATCTGTAATATCGTCAGTGGAGTGCTAATGTGATTCTTTGAACACTCACGTATCAGTGGACGGTCATTACCATTGTACCAGTCATTTGCCTGGGCCAACAGGTCACCAATGACATCTAGTGCAGGCATTGTCTCGGGGATCACACTACCATACACCTGTCCGACCACAGAGGATATTCTGCGATGCTCGTCTGGTAAGTCTCCCAGTCTTGGTGACCTGATCAGCGTCCACCAGTGATTTGATGGGCATTGACTCACCGACTTCCTCTATGGATGCCTGGCTGACATTCGGCATCTCGGGTGTGCGGTGTCGACGATAATTATTGACGTATACGGGCTCATGGCGTCTGACGACGGCCTCCGTCACGAGATATCTTTCGAACTGGTCAGATCTCCACATGGAATCCACGCCGACCATGTCTCCCAGCTCCTTCTCTAAGGCCCTCCACCTTGCATCCACGTATTCGTAGTTCTGGGCAAGAACTACCCAAAACCGGTAGGACTTTATGGGAACCACATCGTCATGGTGAAGCAGGAGGGCGAGAGCATATCGGCGGTAGAGGAGGTTGTGAATGTGATCGGCATAGTAGGTAGGGGCGGAGAACACGAGGTTCTCGTCCTTGCCGTCGTTGCAAACCTCTTTGACTGAGACCATGCCTCCCGTTGGAGGCTTGATGAACAGGTGTTCTTTGACAGTAAGTGCTACCTGTTTCTTGATTGATGCATCATCGGGCTGTTGGGTGGGAAATGCGTGATAGTTCATCTTGTTCGTATGACGGTGCCAGTGGTAGGGTACAGCATTGGGATCGTTTCGGGTCATCATAACTCTTTCTACATGTGGAGAACGCGTGGTGGGCCTGGTGGCTGAATTTACTAGTAGCAACCGTGGTACAATATCTATTATACAAGAAATAGGTACATGATCAACTCAAATAGCTGCTGCTTACTTATAAGTAGGACGCTGATGAAGCCGGGTATATATATACTGTATATATCCTTTTTCTTGTCCTGAATCTTTCACCAACCCATCGCAGCCAACGCTTTTACAAGATGTCTGATCTCTTCTATCCCAAAACCGTTTCTGGCGACCAATACAACATTGCAATACTTGACTATGTCCCCCAGCTCAAGTATTCCATCTCACACGAACCTAACACACCCATGGCTGTCATATACGAGGCCCTGCCCCCGACTGCGAACCCTACCTTCAAGACGGAGGTCCCCTCGTCGTACTACGAGCACCTCCGCCGCTTCCTATGGCGGTACTACCTGTTTTCAGTCCTTATTAACAAATTCAATACTGGCAACACCAAGAAACGAGTCGTTCTTCCAGCGGTCGCCACATTTCTCCAGGAGATGGTGGTCATGATGGACACGGTCGTCGAGCAGCTCATCATGGGCTGCATGGAAAAAGGTCAAGAACTGGTTCCTGAACTACGATGCCAGTACTTCGATGATTATCTGGTCACGGAATTCATTGTCGGTCGCCATGACCCCGAGTCTGTCGAGGCCTGGCGTAGGAAACCGGTGAATCGCATCTATGATTTGGAGTGGATCAACCCGGATAAACTCAGTAAGCCATATTTATCATTCTCTCACCAAGGCTCACAACATTGCTCTACAGATTGGGCAGCATACGACGCGGCACTAGGTCCGCTACTCGGTGGTGAAACACACATGAAATCGGTGGACACATCAAGGGGCGGTCCGAGTTGACGCAACTACTGGATGCGGTTGGTCAGTGGTATCGAATGCCAGTAAGGAGGAATGCACCCACCAAAGGTATGTCTATCGCCCCTCGCGCTCATAATCCTCTAAGATAACATGCTCCATAACGAGATATACCAAAACTTGTCGATGGCTGCGCTGGGATGGGGCTGGTACTGCTGGAAGATGGGGATGGAGTGGCAGATGCAGAAGTGATGGTAAGGTAGCGCAACCCGAGGGAACGGACGAGAGGGCAACATCATTTTCTCTGCCGAGTTGAAACGGCAGTATAAAGATCGAGGCTTCGTCTCGACTGCATTTGAATCCGGATCACTACGAACCAACCTAGTCTACATACTGTGTATACTCACCACGGAATCAACACAGGAAGAATCAGGACTGACTCCGACTGAGCTTCAGCGGCATCTCGCGTCCCTCACGAAAGCCATCATATAGCAGAGAGCCTCGGGAATCGTGGCGAGCAATCATACCTCCTGTAATTCGTGACGCGTTGAAGGAGCTATAGTTGTGTGATCAGGCCATCGGTGACCCGCAAACACCGGGGAGGCGACGTAGTACTAGTAGGCAATTATTCCATGTAATTGTTTGCAGAATAGTAAGGGCCTGAAATCCAATAAATATATTAAAAAATTAAAATAAAATAAAAACAGTAAACACTCGTAATTTTACGAACCATTCGCAACATGGACAGATCAAGATGGTCAGGCAATTGCCGCAGTCATCACAATGGAAGACGAATATCACAACTTCCACCACTAATTCCCTATAGATTACGCAACGGCTACAAGTGGTATTGATGTCAACGATCCGACCAAGTGGTTTTTTTGGACATGTGAGAAGCTCGGTCTCGCGACGCATCTTAATCTCCGCGAAGATGATCTGAATCTGCGCCAGGAGCAGGATGCGCTTTCCTGGCCTGTTGAGAAATCGGATCTGCCAGTCATCATCATCACCTGAGGGGATTGTAACCCCCTGTCGCTCCATGCGGCCTTCTACTCCGTCCCTGATTGTCTTGCTTGAGACCAAAAGGCAAGCGGAAACTCGCGCCTTGATTTGTATCGCAGGATGCATTCACAACATAAGCGACTCCTTCGACAAGCATCCTGGTGGGCTTCAGCTCCTGAAGCAGAACATAGGGAACGGACGCAACTACTGCGTCTTATGGAGGGCTTTATGGCCACAGCAATGCTGCGCACGGCGTACGTCCTCTTCCTTCCTGACGTTCGGTGCAGCCGCTTGTCTTGAAGAGATTTAGAATCTTGCTTGGAGGCACGCCTCATGGTTCAGAAAGAGAAATGTTGTTCCTCCTAATCAGCGTCTACGCGTTACTCGCTATGCCAAGCGTGCAAGGCACGGATATCCCGAATTATCGCTTGACTGGCCAATTCTTTGACGCAATCTCATTTCGTAAATATCTATATCGAGTATTATTGCACCATGAGAAGTTAGAACGGGATGTCAAGCGTCACAGGAGTTCGAGACAATCATGGTCAGGAGTGTGTAGAATGATTGTAATCGAATGATATCTCACGTCCTTGACAGCAATATTCGCCACCTAGACTTCGATATTACCCATCGCAGTTCAAACGTTCAAAGTCCAAAAATGCCAGCCATACGCAACGCAATCTCCGAGATTCCGGGTTCTTCGCATCGATCCTGCTATCTAAGATCCTGCTCCCGACGACGTAACCTCTTGACGAATGAGGTCTTCAGCCTCCAGTGACCTAGACTTGATCGAACATTTGAAAGGTGCCTGGTGGCTGTTGAGGGTGTCAGCAAGGAACGCTAGTAAGTACATCAAAGAACGAGCACGGACACGATTGTCGCTCCGACGAGATCATGTTCCGGTGTTATCTCCACCCCGTTCTCGACAGCCTTGGAAATGTCAAACACAGCAAGGATTTGCGCACACATGAGCCAGACGGATGAATGTCCAAGGAAATAACCTGCACGTTGTATGTGTCAAATGTTCCGCCATTGAATCGAGCTACAACATTTACCTGGGCAGCGCCTAGATTGCAGGATGAGTGGTCAATAGGCTGGCAGGGTGCAAGGAGGAGTCTTACCGTCGTCCCAACCCGAAGCATACATTCCCAGGATGAGGCTCCGGGTGATCCCCTAAGAATCGCTCTGGTCTGAACTCTAGCGGGTTCGTGTATGTTCGTTCATCATGAAGGATAGCCCTAATCCAGGATGAACATCATGCCAAAGACCCGATTACTGAGCGGTTAGCACTTACCAGATATTGACGAAAACATAGGAACCTGCAGGAATCAGATATCCGTTGTACTCGTCATCCTCTCTCGTATACCGCATAGCTAAAGCCGAACAGTCAGTCCAGGGCTTACGCGTAGAGAGGAGGATAAATCAGACTTATGGGACCGGGAGTATGCCATCGCAGGAGTTCTGTAAATAAGGCTTCCATGTACGGTAACGACGGCCGGTCAGCGAATATTGGTAGTCGGCTTGTACCAACGACTGAGTCCAGTTCTTCCTGGGCTTTTTTCACAATGCGTGGGTGGAGCGTCATCGCAAGATAGAAAGCGTAAGCAACAGAGTTGGACTGGAAGAAGCGTCTTTCCATCACGGTCATTATGCGAGCTGAAGCTGTCCCTTACCGTGTCTACGCCACCTAGTATGGTAGCGTCGTCAGAGAATGCCGCTGTGGATACTTAGTAAAGCTGCGTCTACCTTGATACATCGTTGCTGTGGCCCATTTTACGCTGTCCTCCAGTTCGTCTGTGAGGTCCGGCCGGCTCAAGATACGAGAAGCGAGGGACGGCAGTGCTGTACCGGTGGCCTTATGGGGAGTTTCACTATAGGCAGGATGATAAACGACTGACAAGGAGGTTACTCACCAACTGAGCCTTCACATAATTATGTGGTATTTCCACCATGTCGTGCAAGACAGCAGCGTATTGTTTAGCTTTCCTCCGAAAACCAGCAAAGGGTAACCAGGATGGGATGTATTTCACTATAGGGTCTCAGCGTCACTTGGACAACATGGGAGTAAACGTCAGCTCACTCAAGGGAACGAGATCGACATAGTATGCTCCTGGCAAGGTCGCAATTGATAGCTGCGAGTTTGCTGTGTGGGCTAGTTCGACAAGAGGATCGTTTCCTTCTTGAGTCACGTAGCCATGGGAGAGGCGGAGAATAATGGACGTGAGATTCCTACACGACGTCATTGGATTCTATTAGGGAAAGAAGACGTGCATAGAGCTTACTTGCGGACGTGTGCTTGAGCCCTTGCTGGGTCTTCTAGTATGGATCGCAAATATCGACGAGTTTCGAGCTCGATCATGCAATGCAACTTTGTTACAGTGGCGTAACTTCCGATTTCTTGAGCAAACCACTTCCGGTGCGCTCGAAACCAGTCATTATAGTTGGCGAGCAGCATGATCTTACCCCACCCTGAAAGCTCACCGCACATAACGGACCGAGGGCGATCAGAGTAGTTAGTACTACGTTTCTCAAGGAGGTCTTCCGCAATTTTAGCTGAGCCGATGCAGATGGCATGGTACCCGAACACAGACCCGCAAGCAAGATCACCTGTTCAACAGAATCTCAGTACAACGGTAACAGGTTGGGCTTCCTGGATTGCTGACCATACCGACGGTTGATCTCAAGCACCTTCAACCAGGGTTTCTCGTTTGGTAGCTCAAGGAGGGCAAAAATACCACGAAAGCCTGGCGGCAGACGCCTCCAATTCCTGGTGTAGAGCCAGAGGAAGAAGGCTAGAGCACCCGAACCAACAACACTGATAAGATACAGCGGCGTCAAATCATCACCCCAAGATCAACGTCGGCCAGACAGAAAATGAAAAGGATAGACGGGAGTTTTCCCGGGTAGAAGGGGTGTCCGACCACTACTGTAATAGTTTCCGAATCTTTATGTAATTGTTTCTGGAGGTTCGCGCTAACCATTCGGGGGCAAAGAGCTCGCTGCATCGGACTCAGATCTGCTACACCACTGAAATGAACACTTGAGTGGAAGGTTTACGGACGGTTATGTACCATGGGTTTGAGGCTTTTCATTGGTGGAGTCTTAGGGAGATGACCAAAATGAGATGGAATTTAGCCAAATAGAACAAATTTCAGTCTAGTCCAAAAAGGACATTGCCAAAGCTCAATGGGCCGGGCCCGCGGCCGCAAAGCGGCCAGCATCTAAATATTGTAGCCGGCTCAACGAGCGCTGTAGGCGACTCAACGAGCCGCTTAAGCACGCACAATCAAGACTAAGCGTGCTCAAGCGGCTCGTTGCGTCGGCTACAGTATTCACATAATGTTAACATAGGCTGGTCGGCTATGAGTTGTAGATTATCGGATTATCCTGCCATGAGAAAACTCTTGATGGATACAGAGCTTCAGCCCGGTGCCCCAATGAGAAGCCTCGCACCCACAGTATATCAGCCCCGTGAGGCTGCATCAAACATCGAAGGTGCCTAGTGGTTTTTGGGGGGTGTCAGCAGTGGCACCGGTACGTAGTATGGTAGCAGAATCATACATACAACTCAGACAATAATATCGACTTCCGGCGTTCTCTTCTGGCGGGATGAGGATCCGAGGAAATAGTCTGCGTACGTGCCAATGGTGGTGTCTCAGCTTTTGCTGCGCTGGTTGCACCGTTTACCTGGACATCGCCCTACAGTAGATCAGGGGAGTGGTGTTCAAATTTCAATAGATTGTCAGAGGTGCAGCGATACGTCGACTTCTTACCGTCGTTCAAAAGCGAAGCATGTGGCACTCCCGGATGGCATCCCAGGTTATCCCGCAAGCAATGCTCCAGTCCCAACCCCGGAGGGTTCGTCATCAATAAGGATAATAGCCCTAACTCCGGAAGATCATCATCGTCATGTCAAAGGACGCATCACTGAGCCCTAACACTCACTAGGCGTTGACGAGAATGTAGAGAGTATATTACGACCTAGACAAACGAAGGACTCAGTCTCGGATGGTAGAACGAGAGCTGGGGGAGATATTTCGCGCCCGAGTACTAAAAAGTAGCCAGCCAGGTATTTAAGTATCGTATGACTAAGCAACGCATGTACTACACGAGTACGCTACGATCGATATATCCAACAGAGAAGCCTCACAAGGGCATGCAGTAATCAAGTATCCGTTGTACTCACGACAGCTGCTCTCCTATAGTTACCTTACAGCCAAAAGCGAGCTGTCAGAATGACGCCTACGCGTAGAGAGCTCATGGTAATCGTGCCAGCGTAAGAGTCCTGTAATAAAGGAGAAGGGAACCGACGGTTGCAATGCATTATACGGTCAGCTAATTTTTGGAGCTTGTGCCACTGCATACTACTAAACGCAATTCATACGTTGGTTTGTTCAGGGCAACATCATTTTCTCTGTCGAGTCGAAAGGGCGGTATGGAGATCGAGGCATCGTCTCGACTGCATTGAATCCAGGTCACTACGAACCAACCTAGTCCACACACTGTGTATACTCACCACGGGATCAACACAGGAAGCATCAGGACTGAGCTTCAGCGGCATCTCGCGTCCTGCACGAAAGCCGCTACGGTACATATCTGTTCAGGTAGAGGAGTAAGTTGCAAACATGTGAACCCACCACACCGGGAAAATAGCATGGAGCCTCGGGGACCGTTGCGAGTAATCATACCTCCTGTAATTCGTGACGCGTTGAAGGAGCTATAGTTTGCGTGATCACAGTGGTGACAAGCAAACACCGGGGAGGCGACGTAGTCTATGTACCTGCTTACCAATGGAAGGGCAAAGGATCACTTGGGGGATAAAATGGTCGGAATTACCAAGGTATTGACTTGGTTAATGGGCATGAAACCCAGGAAAAGACAGTCAACAATCGTAATTTTACAAACTGTCGACTTGCAACATCGCACCGAATGACTAAAATGGATGAGCAACTTCTCTGGTGCTAGTAAGGACATCCATTGTTGGTTGTACGTCCGACGCGGGCTCAGGCTCGAGGGTGTCATCTGCGGGCGCCGTCAGGTCCAACGGTTGCGTATTGGGACTCCCCTGTTGAGGCGAACGGGATAGACGGGACGAAACTTCGGTTGTTGACATAGAAAGCACAGGGGTTGCGGCACTGAGGGAGGCGGACGAAGTGGACGGTCGTACAATACTGTGGGAGGGCAGATGAGGACATGGTGGGGATGACGGCGTGCTTGGTGCAGCGGAACGCTGAGAGTGAGCGAGCGATGTCGTCGAAGGCCCAGCGTGTGAATGGACACGGGACAGACGATCGTGCGTTGCCAGTGGATCCGAGTCACAGTCAAAGGGATCGGATTCACCTTCACGCCGCCGGGAGTCCTGGACCATCGCTATTTCTTCCGGAGACAAGACGTCTGGCAACGGGGAATCATGGTCCTGCGGTGAGCATTGTGGTGGCGTACGAGGTAAGTCCTTCCACACGGACAAAGGTGCCGGCGTGGACGTCACAGCTGCAGTTGATGAAAGCGTGCAGGATGCAGCCTGAGCGACTGACAGGGACAATGAGGGTGTCGATACTTTAGGCTGTGCGTGTGCCGTAAACCTCGCCGCACGACTGAACGCCCCTGGTGGATGAACTGGCATCTCTGAAGTATACCTGGGTGGGGTGTCCGTAATAATGACAGGAGACTGGTTGGATGCGGGAGTAGAAGAGAAGGCTGATGTACCTCCCTGGCCTAGATGCGTCGACGATACGGGTCGAGCGCTCGAACGAGAGGTGGCAGAAGTAGAGGGACGTTTGTTCCGACGAAACCTTGCGAACAGCCGAGCTAGTCCGGTCTGACGCGAGTGAGCAGTTTGCTGCATGTCGTTCTCAGCTGGGTTGATATTTGGATCACGTTGGCCGTAACAGATGTACGACCAAAAGTGATAGCACCACCCGTGCTCAATCTCGTGGGGTGGTGGCCCTACCTCCCATGCGAAGATCTGTGGTGGTCTCTGCATTAATCTTCGGTGACTTCGACGGTAGATCAACAGACGTACAAGCTTAGTCCGCGCCTCTGCAATCCGGACTCTCTCTTGTCTCCGACTTTGTCCGTGTTGATTGAGTGAATTCTGGACGGGACGACCATTCAACATTTAAGACGACACAAGTCGCCTTTCCACGGTACTCACCTCTAGGTTGGAACCATCTACGTGCTGCTAGATATGTGATTGTTAGATTTAAAACAGAATGGACAACGAGGGGAGACAACTAAACACCTCGGTCGAATGTCTGTCCTCAGCACCTGTCCCTTCCAAGCCATCCTGTGCTTGTGCAGTAGATCTCTCACGACCCCTCATGAAGACGTTGCGCATTCGATCGACCCGACCCCGAACTTGTTGTTTACCACGAGTTGCAGAGGTGGCAGGTTGAGTGTTGGGAGTGGGAGTGAACACACGGTTGGTGGAACGATTTAAATCGGAATCCTGCAGTTTCCCGTTATTATGTGGGGTGAGCTCTTGGGGAGTTGCATCCAGCTGCGGCGTTCAACTAGCATTAGCACGACGTCTCGTGACGGTGAGAAGACTGTCTCTTACATCTATAGACCCTTCCGCTTGTGCACCGTGGATAGCTTGTTGACGATCTGGCCGGGAACGCGTCTGCCCAGAGGTAGGTCACGACATTACGACAAGAAAGGATGCAGCGATAAAACACACCTTGTTTGCTTCATCTTTCGGCTTGCGAGTGAATATGTTACCGAACTTGCGCGCACTCTTCTGCGGAGGTTCTTGTTCTGGAAGTGAAGCCTGTACAGGTTGTAGAAGCACATAAGTGAACACGGAGAGGATGTCACGAACCTGAGGCGAATCGCCAACGAAGAAGCCATTGTACAGTGGGTCGGATATGCTGTCAGCGAGAGGTACTACTGCGGGGCGCTGAAGGAGGACTGAGAACAAGTTGAAAGTGAACGTGACCGAAGACTAACATCGAGGAAGTCGCGTAGGGATGATGACTCGCTGGGACGCCGTTTCGAATCAGAATTTGCTTTGTCGACCTGGATGTGGGTCCATGAGTTGACAGGACAGGTAGGAACGTGGGCACTTACTGCAGCATTCAATGTTGTCGGTGTCTCCTCGAGGAGCGATGCTGGGATGATGTCTTTCAGGCTCCAGATGCGAACCTTTGCGGGGTATTTCCCACCGACGAGACGGCTGCCGTCAGGTGAGATGGCCACGGAATTTACGCCGTGGTCATGGTGAAGAGAGTGTCCGATTTGCTGCCATGTAGTCAAGTCCCAAAGACGGACTGTGGAGTCCGACGATGCAGATGCAAAGAACTTGCCATTGGGCGAGACTGCGACGGAGAAAACATTGTTTGTGGTGCCTGGACCGTTCAGTTGCGCGAGGAGTGAGCCAGTGGACGAATCAAAGATTGTGATGGGAGCGTTCCAACATGCAGCAATGAGTCGCTGGCCATCGGGTGTCCATGCGAGCGAAGTTGCACGGGCCTCGATCGGCGGGATGACCAATTCTCCGGACTGGGACTCGGAGTTGCTGTGCCAGATCCGTATGTCCCTCCAGGCACAACTGGCGATCTGCCTGCCACTCGGTGATATGCGGACCGAGTAAACCGCGTTTGTGTGTCCCGCCAGGTTTGCGAGTCGTTCTCCAGAGCCCGTTGCCGTCCCCCATACAATCACAGTTGTATCAACTGATCCACTCACAAGCCTGGCCGAGTCCGGGGAGAAATCCAACGAGCACACTGCACGCGAGTGTCCTTCCAACTCGGCCACCTTGTCGTGCGTCGTTGCATTCCACAGCGTAATCTTGCTTTCCTCCCTTCCCGTCGCTATCCATTGTCCGTCATTCGAAGCAGCGACCACCCACACCGCATCTCCCTCCTTCATTGCTGTCTCCACCTCACGACCGTCTTCTACCCTCCATGCTCGAACCCTGCCGTCGTCGGAGCCACTGATGACCTGGTTGCCATCGGGCAGAAACACAACCGACTGTATCCAATGGAAATGACCAAGCAGTAGCCGTGGTACTAAGGGAAGCAATGGCGCTGGGTGCCGTCTAACGCGCCGGTATCCATTCCTTACTGTGTCGTAGAGCCGATCCATGTCTATCCGTGATGATACAGGGGACGACAGGAGGGGATGGCTAGTGAGGATCTTGATGTCACACGGGCCGCACAGCCGCTTTTCCTTGTGCAACTCATGCTTTGGGCGTCACCAGACATTCCACCTAAATCAGTTCATATAACAGCTCGCCATGGGGGGTGTTGGTCGATTGTCACCAATAACATTTTCCCTGGAGATGTCAAGTACAGCGCCAACGACATCCCAGACATGTCTGGTAAAGTCGTGCTAGTCACCGGGGGTACCGCAGGAATCGGCAAAGAGACTGCAAGAGTGAGTCGGATGGCTTGCCATGCTGCGATGTCAACGCACAGCTCATGGTCCCTCATTCCTGTTGTTGTTGTAACGGCGGAGAGTCATGTTACTTCACAGGTCCTATTCACAAAGAACGCCAAAGTTTGGATCAGAGCGCGTGACAAATTCAAAGGCGAGGCGACACTCGGAGAGCTAGAGAGCAACACTGGGAGAGACGCACACCTACTCCTCATGGACCTCGCGAACCTGAAGAGCATCAAAGCAGCTGCCGAGGGATTCCTCAGGTGGGTCTTCTGGTATTACTGCCCGCGGGGGGCTGATGTCACGAGTAGCCAGGACATGCAGCTTAACGTTCTCTTTCACAATGCGTAAGTTCCACGTTGTCATCCCCTGTCTGTCGGGCATTTAACGCGGCCACGACCAATGGAGTGATGAGTCCTCCGATAGATCAACTCACTGACGACGATTATGACCTTCGATTCGGGACAAACGTCCTCGGTCACTTCTACTTCACCAAACTTGTTCTTCCTGTCCTTTCTATCGTGAAATCGGCACCAGATGGTATAGCTCGAGTTGTCAACACCTATTCGAACGCTTACTGGTTCGGCGCGCTCAAATTCGACACGTGCAGGGACGGACCTGCACGGAGAAAGCAATCGGAGCTTTCACCCACAACGGAACCACATAGGAGGAATCAAGACTGAGCCTCAACGGCATGTCGGATCTTTCGCGAGTGCCATCCCGGTATGTACCTGCTCGTCATGTTAACCTTTTCATGACATCTCTCATACGTTCCTCCCCGTAGAATTGGATACTGTACGACGTCTCATATGGTGCAATCACCCCACTCTATGCGGGGACAGTGCCCGATGGCGCGTCTCTGAATGGGAAGGTAAGCCACGCTCCAGTCAGGCCGACACTGGTGTAATATTGATTTGTCTATCGTGACCTTGTTCTCTAGTACCTCGTTCCGTGGGCACACACTGGCAAGCCACGTGCAGATACACAGGATCCTCAGTTGGGAAAAGAACTTTGGACTTGGCTGAAGGAGCAAGTCGCAACTGTATGACTCCCCCCCGGGCCCGGGATTGCTTGTTAGCGTTGTACCTTCCCCCCACAGTCGTGTAAGTTCATGTCGCGTTGAAGGGAACACAGGCACTATTAGTCCACGTCAGGAATGAACAAATGTCGCACCAAAACACCGTCTCGAGCTCAGGGGCCCCGTCTCTCGATATATCTTGTGTGGGATGAATCACAGTCCAAGTAAAGGTCCAATTGATCATATAGCCTCCTTCAAATTGATGGAAGTCGACAACTCGATGATCCTGCCATCAGCTACACATGGGACATGGGAGATCCCCGATTAACTAGAATATCTCATATATTCTATCGAACGCTTACATTCCCCGTGCCAGCGCATTAGATAGATCTCGAGATCTTTGTATCGGAATTCCGGAGTATGCGATGAAATCATGGACATGGTGATGCGGGAAACCTAGAAAAAGATTTGGGCAACTACACGGTAGTAATGAGGGCACTTACTTAGACGCTACTCCTAACCCTTGCATATGGGTCTGAATCGCATGGTCACGACTGAGTACGACAGCCGAGGGACCTTCACGCCCCGAATCATCTATGGAATAGTGTTTCAGTGCTTCCTGTTCCAGCAAATAATATCGGATTATCATCAGGGTAATTCATGAGGTCTTCTACCAGAATCGCCTTATGCACGCTGAAATCCGTCTCGATGATAACGCCATTGCTGCATTACTCCTGCAGTGATCGTCCTTGAATTCCTCCTCATACGTCGATCACTTCATGATGGACCACGCCCGATGTCCCCTAAATCGGCGTAGTGGAGAAAGAACGAACGAGGAGACCAAGCTAACTTGAAGCACCGATAGTAGGTATTTGGCAAATGTGAATCACACGGCCTGTTGCGTGAGGCGTTGGGGGTGCCAGGACTTGGAAATGACCTTTCCCATCGTCGCGCCATTCATAATTAACATGATTCATGATGTCATCTGCCCTTGGAGTCCACTTTCTACAGACAGCTAGTAAGCTATGTTTACGATGGGAGATCCATCCAGCCAGTCACCCCATTGCAGATTGTTCCAGCTTTGCTAAGTTTTCCCGACGTTGTTCTTCGACAGGGCCACTCAGGGGTTCTATCCACCACCTATCCTCTCCTGCTACGTCCCTCCACAAGCCCGTCAGGAAGCGACGATAGCCATCCAGACTACCCGACGAGTCCCGTAAGGTGTGGGGATGGATCCAATGTGGCGGAGGAGCGTCGCACGAATATGAGCCAGACATGGGAGGCTTTGAGAATCCCTCGCAAGCCAGCAAGAGCGCAGGTAGCACGGTAATACGCCCAAGTTTGAAACAAACACGAGATACTGAGAAACAGTGTATATTCGCTCCATCGGGGCCCTCTGCAATAAGAGAGGCAGCCAGAGTCTTCGAGATTGCTCTGCTGACATGATTACTAGTAGTAGACTCTGAGTCGCCGGGCGATGGTAGTGTCGAGATACCACAGGAGGTAGACGAGTACTTGGGCAGTGAAAGGGAGACGTCTGGTTTCGTCTTTGTCTGGTGGTTGTTCTTTGGACGTAAAATGAAACAGCACACGATATACATCTATTCGATGTCAATGCGAACCCGCCAAAGCCTTGACGGCGCAGCAATAATACGAACCCACTTCTGATCCCATGCTCCAATAGACAATTTAATTTCATAACTGGCAAAGACCGGAATTTCGCGGAGGAAATGATACTGTGTCGCTACCGACAGCTACATTCAGTCACCCAGGACGGAATAATTGGTGAGAAATGTCTTACAGCCCAATGCAATCCACCCGCCAACACAGACAAACGTCGGACACGCTTGGATGATAAATTTTGAAAGTGCACAATCACGATTCTGCGAATCCGCTTAGCTGATGATAAAGGACTGGCTGGCGACCCGCCAGAGCCCTACCTTTGCGTAACTGGAGTTGCTAAGGTGCCCAAAAAAATCAATGTCATCGGGACCTGCAGATACAGTTCTGAGTAAATTTGTGAATATTGTCAGGGCATAAAATAAAGAACTCACTCGCCCACGATGTATAACGTACAGCGAAGTCGAACGGGTTCACTCCAACAGGGCATAAGGACTCGAGCCGATTGACTACTGCAGAGTGTCTAGTGGCCACTGGCTGCAATGAAAGGATGTGTTGGTAAGACAAGAGGTGGTATTTGCACCGCATGACGCCCAACGGGACCATTATTCGGGCTAAAGACATCAAGATTTCATTGTTACCAGCTTCTGGTGCAAGGACAATGGTCTCACCGTGCCAAACCATCGGGAAGGATTGAGCATTGATCAACAGGAGAGAGGCGCCAGGATGTACATAAAGAAAGATCTTCCTGCTGAAGTCACGACATACAACCAGCAGCACACCAATGCTACGGGCCAGTTCTGGGACAAATAGTTAGGAAATAATGAGGGCATTGATTTGGATGTTCAGGTCTCTGATGCGGAGAGGTCAGGTCCCAGGAAGGGGATAGTCACGGAGTGACAATTGGAGCTGTGATTGCGAATATATGTGCAGCTTTAGGTGCTGGCCAACGTTGGAGCCATACGCATCTAGTTACCGCTAGCGGCTTTCATCACCGTGACCTGCTAACCACAAATTGAAAAAACTGGGTCAATTCACAATGGAGATAGTTCATAGCTGGCAGTGAATTTGACCATTTCTGTTTCTGCGTGAAGCGTGGCAGGTTTGTCAATAGCTCTATGCATGGTTGGCTACATCAGGACATTATCGATCAATGTTAACCTTGTGTCTTATCTAGAACAGAGGCTGGAAATTCCTGGAATGTCACCATCGCTCAATCGTGGTTCTAGAGTACCCGGTTTGTTCCGCGTCATTGCTGAGCGCTGATTAGAGGTTGCGGGATTGCTTTCAATGTGTCACGATGGCTATGAGTATGACGTTCGTCGAGATCTAAGGTAGCCTATTCAAAGCAACCCCCCCGATAAGTATCCCTCAAAGGCCCAGTCGCACCCGCCTCGTTCTCAACACATTCAAGTGATGAGGTGAGCCAACGAGAGGAGAGGGGTGAACTAGTAAATATTATTATCTCAGTCTTGGGTAGAACAAGGACTCGATCTACGAGTAAACAGTACCTAGTAAATATATTCTAATCTTCTGTCAGCGAGATCTAAGGTAGACGAAACAACGACTTACATCTCAGTCTTGGGTAGAACAAGGACTGAGATGCCACTTTACGAAGAGTCAGGATCTTATAGTTAAAATTTTCGTCTGAGTATTTGAAAAAGAAAATCACGAGCATCTTTGTGCTCGTCCATCGTTGCACTCGCTATCACGTGCTCTCTCCGGATCGCAACACTCCCCCTCGAGTGCACACGAGGGACATCATGGTGCGAAGCTTTTGTAGGCGCGGGCGCGGGAGCGGTTTCGTCAACGCGTCGGCGATGTTGTCGTCCGTAGGGCAGTAAAGTAGCTCCAGTGTTCCAGCCTTGACATGAGCGCGCACGAAATGGAAACGGATGTCGATGTGTTTGGTTCGGGCGTGAAACTTGTTGTTCGAGGCTAGCGCGATAGCGGCTTGGTTGTCGCAGTAGATCGGAGTCGGGGTGGACGGGATTTCGTAGAGCTCTTCAAGGAGTAGCTGTAAATAAAGGACTTCGCGTGCCGCCGCCGTTAACGCGATGTATTCCGCTTCGGCCGTGGACAGCGCGATAATAGGCTGCTTGCGAGAACTCCACGCGACGGGACCGCCGTTCAACAAGATGACATATCCGGTCATTGAGTGACGGTGCGGCTGTGAGGCCCAGTCCGCGTCGACATATGCTTCAAGTCCTCCGTCCGTGCTTCCCAAGGTAATCCCATGGTCGGACGTTCCCTTCAGGTAACGCATGGCCCGCTTTGCTGCTTCCCAGTGAACCCGCCCGGGATTGCGCATGAACTGTGACAACGTTGCGACCGCAAATGCGATGTCGGGTCGCGTGCTCGTGGCTGCGTACATCAACGAGCCAATTCCGCGTTGGTACGGTACGTCCCGCATGTCCTCGCACGCTGCGTGAGTGTCGGGTGACTGATCAATGGAAATGACGGCTCCGGTGTCCATTGGCGTTGTTGCGCTCTTCGCTTCGACGAGGAAGAACCGCTCGAGGATGGTATCGATGTACGCCTTCTGGGAAAGGGTAATGGTGCACGCCACGCGATCACGTTCGATCTTGAGGCTGAGCAACCAGGTAAGTTCCCCTAAGTCCGATATCTCGAAGTATTTTCGGAGCTGATCCTTGAATTTGAGGATGTGTCGCAGATACTTTGATGTGACTGCCATGTCGTCCACAGACACGGTGACGACCATGTGTTCGTCCTGCAAGCGCTTGAAGTAGACGGCTTGATCGATTTGTGAGCGCGTGAATCCGATCTCCAAGAACACGCTGGCTAATTCTTCAGACCACTCGAAACCGGCCTGCTTAAGTCCATATAAGCATCTCAACAGCTTTAGGACCTTGCCTTCGTCTCCTGGTTTGAGATATCCTGGAGGCGCTCTCATGTAGATGTCCTCCTTGATTTCCGCGTGAAGGTAAGCGCTCTTGATATCGACTTGGTGAATTTCCCAGTCTTGCTGAGCAGCCATAGCTAGGACGGTGCGGATAGTGGACATGTTGGAGGTGGGTGCGAAGGTTTCGGAGTAATCGAGGCCATGCTGCTGCCGCTGACCATTAGCCACGAGACGAGCTCGTAACTTGAGCTTTTCGCCACTCGGTCCTCGTTTGGTAGCCAAAACGTAGTGGCACGGGATGATGTTTGCGCGTGGCGGTGCGTCTACAACTTCCCAGGCTCCGAGTTTCTCCAATTGACTTATTTCATAGTCAATGGCCTCTTGCCACTCGATCGCATCCGGTCCATTAAGGGCTTGCTGGAGAGTCGGTTCGGGTTCAGCTGCGGCTGCTGCCCATTCAATGGGATCAGGGATCGGTGAGGTTTCATCCTCGAACTCGACTGCAACTGATGCTATCTCCCCCTGGTTTAGGGCCTTATAGTAACCCACAGGTGGACGAACTCGAGTGGATCTGGGCGCGGGAGGTGTCGGCAACTGTGTCTGGACTTTCGGAGGAGTAGAAGGAGGGTTTGCGGGGGTTAAGACGTGCTGGGCGTTACTATCTTTTGATGTATCGTTGCCATCTTTCTCCTTTACTGCTGCAGACTCCCCCTCGTCCAGTACATCGTCGGCCACGGTAACCATGTCGGGCACGAAACTGACGTTCCGTTCCACGGAAACTCGGTGTCGCTCTGGCCAGTAAACCCGGTATCCCTTGCTCTCTGCATCTACTCCCACAAAGACTGCTTCTTCAGCTCGCGCTTCCAACTTCCCCACATCCTGAATGTGGACGTAAACTTTGCTACCAAATTCATGGGCTTGTGAGAGGTCTGGGCGTCGGCCGTGAACAAGGTCGTACGGAGTATGATCTGGTGTTGCACGTGAAGGTAAGCGGTTCCGCAACCAACTAGCATAGCTGATCGCTTCGGCCCACAGGAACTTTGGCATGTCGTGGCTGACGAGCATAGCTCGAGTTAGCTCAACAAGAGTCCGATTAAGACGTTCCGCTACACCATTCTGCTGAGGGGAATTATGAACCGTAAGTTCGCGTTTGATCCCTTGTCCCTTGAGATACACATCGAACTCGGCACTTAGGTACTCTCCGCCTCGATCTGAGCGGATGGCCTTTATTTTGGCTCCGTCATGCTGCCTAGTAAGTCGGGCCTCGTACTCCTTGAACGCTGATAACGCTTCGCTTTTGTGCTTCAGGAAGATAATTTGGTTTTCGCGCGAGAAGTCGTCCGTAAAACTCATGTAGTAGGAGTGTCCACCATTGCTGATGGTCTGCGCTGGTCCCCACAGGTCCGTGTGGATTAATTTCCCATATGCCGTTGCTCGTCGTTTGGATTCTTTAGGAAAAGGTTGACGCGCGGCCTTCCCCTTCTCACATGCATCACAAAATTCAGGCTCGGAGGTAGAGTCTAGCTCGACACCTTCGACGAGACCCTTCGTGACAGCGGATTTGACTGCCGCTTGCGAGACGTGTCCGAGAATACGGTGGAGCTCGCAAATGGTGAGTTTTCCTTGAGCTAGAGTGGCGTGATGCTTCTGCTGAGCTATGACAGTATGAAGACCTTCAATTCGGGGGATCTCGGCGATGACAGCCCGCTGTGGCCCTGCTGACAAAATTTTGCAGAGTTTGTCCTCGAAGTGGACCGCTAGACCCGCGTCAGTGATGCGGCTTGTCGCGATGAGCGTAAACGACATCTTGGGCACATAGAGTGCATCCTTGAGCATAAACGTCGTCCACTTATGACCCAGGGGTAAGTCTATCTTGACATCACCTCGGCCAACAGCGCTAACAGTTGATCCGTCTGCAGTATGAATGTCCTGGGGTTCGATAGTAGCAGCGAAACTGATAAATTTCGAGCGGTCGGGACAGAAGTGGGAGGTTGTGCCAGAGTCTATTATGGCTCCGCGCCTCTCGACAGGTACGTTCAGGGCTTTTGCGATACTGGCCATGTTTGAGCTCGCGAATGCATAATTATCTGCAGGTTCTTGCTTGACTGCAACATTGGCCGTTTGCATCTGCGCCGGCGTTTGAGAACTATTCCCCTTTTTCTGGCGTGGTCCCTGCCCTTCTTTTCCGCCACCTTTCCTCCAACAGTCACTCTTGTAGTGTCCCTTCCAGTTACAATTGTGACATACAACGTCCGGGTTGGATCCGCTTGAGTTTGACTTGCCATTGGAGGCCGCTTTTGCCGCGAAAGCTGAGTTTCCGCCTTTCTTGCCAGATCGGCGATCCGAGAGTTGACGATGCTCATACTCTTCGGTGAGGACGCTGATGAGTTCACGAGGGGTAAGCACTTTTGTGGCGACTTTTGCTGCGGCATTTATTGATGATACGAGTGGGCGATAGGATTCGGGTAGTGACCCCAAAATAATTGCATAGAAGCTATGGTCTTCTAACGTAGCGCCCATTCCCGCCAGTGACTCGCGAAGTCGAAGTTGCTCTGTGAAGTGCGCCTTCAAATCTCCTCCTTCCTCGCACCTCATCTCCTGGAGTCAGCGCCGGAGGTCTATCTGCACTAACTCGGTTTTTCCTTCATGGACCTTGCAGATCTCTGTCCAGACCGCAGATGCGTCATCAAGGTCTTGGACTAGGAGCAAGAGTCGGTCAGTTATTGTGCTGAAGATTTGCTGTTTGACGAGTGAGTCCTTTTGATAATACTCGTCGATCTTTTCATCCTGATCATCTATCTCCTTCTGGGTAGGCTCTGTTCCGTCTGGCTTTGCCAATTTGCCAGTTACGGAATTCGTCCCGAATGCTATGGGTTTCTTTGCTCGACCATCGGCATATCGCATCAAACCTCGCGCGCCTATCGCCGTCAACATTCTCCTTTTATAGGTAATCCAATTCGAGCCATCTTCGGCAAGCTTGGGGACGTTGAACAAAGCTGAGTTGGTGCTGGGGAGCATAGTATCCATGATTGAAGCGGGGCTCATAACCTCAAGTGATGAGGTGAGCCAACGAGAGGAGAGGGGTGAACTAGTAAATATTATTATCTCAGTCTTGGGTAGAACAAGGACTCGATCTACGAGTAAACAGTACCTAGTAAATATATTCTAATCTTCTGTCAGCGAGATCTAAGGTAGACGAAACAACGACTTACATCTCAGTCTTGGGTAGAACAAGGACTGAGATGCCACTTTACGAAGAGTCAGGATCTTATAGTTAAAATTTTCGTCTGAGTATTTGAAAAAGAAAATCACGAGCATCTTTGTGCTCGTCCATCGTTGCACTCGCTATCACGTGCTCTCTCCGGATCGCAACACACATACGCAGCATAATCCACTGTGGTGTCCCTCACCTTCGAAGTTCGCTGGCCAGGGCAGTAATACTCCGACATGGGAGAAATATCAGTACCATGCGCTACTCACCATGAGGTCATCTAGTATCGATCCTGTGTGCTTGAGATGTGGCACATGATCACTTCTTTTTTTAAACTCCGAACCAAGACTAGTAGTGCTGTGATAAGGGGCAGTTGGGTTATAGGTGTAGGCCATTAGGTCCTAACCGGAGTTTGAAACCTAAACATAGTGCGGGCCGCGCAGGCCCCAATAAATTATTCATCGACTCGCAGTCCTCAGTGCGCTCTTCAGTCTTTTGCCGCGTTTTCGAGCGAAAACACCACACCTCGACAGTCTCAACTAGCCCGCTAATCAACACGACCAATCCGTGCATGGACCGGCAGTCGGCACACCCGAAACGAGGGCGCGGGAGGCCGTACTCGTCGCCCCCGGGCCCGCAGTGCTTCAACCTCAAACTCGCAAGAACACCTCATGCCCGTCTATGCCCACACCCACTCGTTTATGGTCGTACCCACTCGTTTTTGGCCTTGCCCGCTCGTTTTTATCCCTACCTGCTCATTTGTGGTCGCACCCTCTCGTTTTTGGCAACCCCCGCTCGTTTTCATCCCTACCCACTCATCTGTGGTCGCACCCACTTGTTTTCGGCCCCACCTACTCGTTTATGGTGGCCACTTGTTCCCTCGGAGGCTCATCTGCATACAAAATGGTGCACCCACACGAAAAACAGGCCACCCGCATCCCAAACAACGCACCCGCACGAAAAACGGCCCACCCGCATCCCGAACAACCCCGCCAAGCACCCACATCAAAAACGTACCACCCGCTCGCTTTGCAACCCATCCTGGCTCACCCCCCCCCCAACCCGCCTGCACATTTTCAGCCGTGCCCGCACAGTTTTCGGTCGTGCCCTTGCGTTTTCGGCCCCACCTGTACGTTCCCAACCCACCCGCACGTTTTTAACCTCACCCGCAGTTTTCACCTGTACTCATTTCATTCAGCTTGCAGTCCTGTACAATAGATAATATGTTATTAGATTTGAAATGAAAATTTTCAATTTTTTCTGCATCGTTTTGTGTGTATACTACTAATTGTTACGATTCTATTATTTTCACCTTTTCCTAGTCACGTGACTTCCATCTTATCTTATCTATATCACGTGACCTATGCGACCTATGACATCATGCTTCATGCTTTACCTCATGTTACTCTAGAACATTCCGCTCCACAAGGCTGTGGCCTTCTATGCTTCTCTTCCATTCTATGTACAGCCTCATTACTCCACTATGATGTCATTGCTTACTTATCGTAGTTTAGGGTAGGTCCTCTGTTTAGTATATATACCTGAATGCAACGGTCAGAGAACTCCAGTTTAGTTCTCTTGATCCTTCCACCTAAAGACTTGACTCTACCTCCCTAACAAGGTGGTAATCGTTTATCCATTTATCCTTTCCACTACGTGAGGTTTTAGTGTTGTGCGCCTAGATTGACTTCGTCTCTAGGTTTGCTTCACTAATAAAGTTGGTTCAATGATAGAGAGCGTCTTTCCATTTTTTCATTGGTTGATTTAATTTTTAATTAATTTTTTTAAATATTCTGTCATAACTACACCTATAAATCAACTGCCGTGATAAGTTCCCTTGGATGTTACTGCTCGGCAACATCATCTTATATGCTTCCAGCTAGACGCAAACGTTAGACCGTTTGGGGATGTGGCAGCTTGTCAACGTCGACCCCCGGAGAATTGGACCTCAACGT
>MU123921.1:27317-49786 GCA_014904935.1 Melanogaster broomeanus | reverse complement strand
AGTGGAAGCGCCCAAAATAATCTCCGTTGTACAGCATCCGCCACCGTGAACACCTATCCCCAACATTACTTAACCAGACAATCTCGCAAAATCTTCTTGAAAATCACGCGGTTCCGAGACTTCGTATGATTTTCGCTGATGTAGTTTTCAATGATCTTGGCATTACGAGCAGCATTGGAAGCCTGCACATCAGTGCATTATATCAGTTGCACATGATGCATGATGCATGATGCATGATGGACGATTTCCGTTGATCGGGGCGTCGATACACCTCCATGTGGTTCTACAACGACATTTCTATCTGACGTAATTCTTGCCGCTCGGCGCTTTCGCCCCGCTTCTTCCCCCATGGTCAAGAAGACATGATCCTGATATAGTTCCGTGTTCACATCAAATGTTCCCCCATGATACTTAAGACCATCGACATGGATGTGCTTCAGTTCCACTTGATTTGTTGCTTCCTGCTGTTCTCCGTTCTCGGTCTCCCATGGTTACTGTACTCTACTTCCTGGCGCTGTTCGGCCTGGTGGTTTCCGGGTTCGCTACCCCTGTCATATATGACGGCCGTGCACCATATAACTATACTGGCGACGACCTGAACAACTCCGTTGACCCATACTTATCGTGTGTCTTGACACTCCTTGCAATTATCCTGCGCTAATACGTTCCAGAGTCGTCAAGGGCAGCACGGAGAATGCGACATATGTGAGTATACCGTTGATATGCTTCAGTAGCAAATGTCGATTTTCAGCAGTACACCACCCTTCTTGGAAACTCTCTCAATCCAACGCCGCTCTGGAACAACTACCTTATGCCATGGTTGCCCACCGAGCAACCGATGACAATTTCCATTGACAACACGTCGATCTTCGTTCCTGGTGGTGGTAGTCCTCAGAATGGGTTCCGTCGCACCGAGCTCATTGCTCAAAAGGACAATAACCACACTGCTCTCAACGGCATGGCAGACGTTGGTACCACTGTCTTTCATGTTTCGATACGAGCGGACGACATGCTTTGCTTGAACATGAGTCACGAGTATCAGATCGTGTGGATTGAACCCAATGATGGTAGCCATGTCTTCGAGATCCAGCTTGGTAAGGTCCCGATAGGCGGGCGATAGTTCCAGTACTAGCACTGACGCGGACACTACTTTTAGGTTCACCTTTCACCATTCCCACCGGGCCGCTTCCGGTCGCAGATGCCCACTACCTGAAAGTCAGAAACCACGCCCTCGACCTGTTGTTCGAGACCCCATTCACTTCCGACGACTGGCACAACTTTGCCGTCCAGGTCGACTGGACCAATTTGACCCTCGGCGTGTTCTACTCCACCAACGAACAGCCTCTCGAGGCAGTCACGGGCGTCGAGGACAACTCCAGTACGCCTGCTGGCTCAGCTGGCCAGGGGGACTACCACTTCGGGGTGCTCAAGGTGTGCTAGCTTCTCTGAACGATTCCATGCGGTGTCCCGCTGACGCTGGTGCGTAATAGCTCCCTCTCGCAGACCCTTCAGAGCCAGCGTCAGAACAGTCCAATGTTGTCTATTATGGGATCCAGGAGGGCGACAAGGAGGCTCTGACGTATTCTGGCGTGTTCATCGAGAGCATCGAGGGCGGGGTGAGCGCTGGGTGGGGAAAGACCGTTAGCCCAATTGCGTAGCCCATACTGCCATTTGTTATCGCTTTCGGCTCCAGTCAGCGGAGCCAGTGGTGGAGATATTTAATGGCTGTAGGTGCTACCTGTCTGGCATATAGCATGGAAGCTCCCGATAGCCTGAGCATAGGATAATCTGACGGAAAGCTAGCACGACTTTCCTCTATTCGTGCTCCGCCAGGCCGTTCAAAGTACACCCCTCGGCATGTCGCTCGGTCGAGACGGGTTATTGCGTGGTGACAAGAGAGAGGGCCGAACGCGATGTCCTGACTAGCATCTAGCATCTATGGCTGCCCGAGAACGTTAGCGCAGTGTGGATCGAAGAGAAAGCAGAGATGCAAATACCAGTGACTGCACGTATAGGTAAACGTTCACGGTTTGACAGGCATCACATACGGGTAAGTATCCTCTGTTTATAGTGAGCTACTCCTTGGAGGAAACTCGGAAGTGCTCGAGATCACTTGAAAAGCATAAAATCATTTGCACGTGACGAAACGCGTCACGTCAAGCTTGGGAAGCACCGAATAGTACAACTGATGTTATAAAGATACAGACAACGTAAACCATGATATACAACAGAAGATTAATATTATACGGAGATGCCGTCCTCGTGATCCTCATCATCAGGAGCATCCTTTCCATATTTGCTCCGACCACCTGCTTCCATGAGCGCCGCCAGCCCGCCTGTCCTCGTGCTACTCATACCAGGATCAATTACCGGTTCGTTCTCCAACCGTACACGGCCATATGATTCATCCCATTTAGCTGCGCTTTTGAAGAACCTGCGGGGAGCACTCTTTCCAGCATCTACATCGATGAATCTGTTAGATATAATGCTCATCCGTTTTCTATTTCGGCGGTATGACGGCCCATTAGGATCGTGTCGTTCGTCATCAGAGTCATCCGGTTGCGCGGTCGCTTCTTCCAAGTTGTACAGGTATCGTGCATGTTCTAAACGCATGAGTTAGGTTTACTGAACCATGTTCCGGTGAATTTGAGAGAAGGTTTGCTTACGAGCTAATCGACGGTCTACATCATCCATCGTGCCGTCCTCTCGGTCATCCTCCACTTCCACGCCCAGATGCCTTGCAAGGTTCTCTCTCGGAACGTCATGCATCCCGACCGATGGTGCGCAAGGGAGCTGCGCCAACTGACGGAGAGCATTGAACCGTACTTTGTCTAGCGACCCGTCCTTGATATTCAAGTCGTCCATGTTATTCTGGGGAACCTCGAGGCGGTATCGCGGGCCAAACCACTCGAAGTAGTCATTCCACGGTAGGTTGAGATCAATCTCGTTCTCTATGCCGATGGCACATGCAGTTTCGTAAGTCCACGCTCGCGCGACGTTCTTGACCGTGTATCCTCCGCCACCCAGAAGAATGAGGGGGACGTTGAATGACCGAAGGAACTGAACGCAGTGCGCGTGACCATTCATGGTGATATTGAAGCAGCCCAATTTGTCCCCGGCCAGCGAGTCTGCACCGCACTGCAACACGACTGCGCTCGGACGATAGACATCCATGATTTTGGATATGACCTAAGTGTACGAGTGAGGAACGGTGCTTCATAAGGTCGTCGATGCAAACGCACTGGTTCGAATACGGCCCTGAATGACTCGTCTGTTATTCCATCCTTGAGTGGGACGTTCACAGCGTAATACTTCCCTTTACCCATCCCCTTATCCTCCTGCGTACCCGTCCCAGGGAAAAACTCCCCAAACTTGTGGAAAGAACACGTCATGACCCTGTCCGTCGTATAAAACGCCTCTTCAACACCATCTCCGTGATGACAGTCGATGTCGATGTATAACACGCGCGCATACGAGCGCAGTAGTTCGAGTATCCCGAGTACGATGTCGTTGATGTAACAAAATCCTGAGGCTTCGCGTTTTTTGGCGTGGTGCAGACCGCCGGCCCAGTTGATGGCGATGTCGGCGGCTCCGGAGGATAGGCGCTGGGCGGCAGCTGGGCAGTTTGTATGTTGTGGAAAGAGATACAAAGACAGTGGGAGTGTGCGTACCTATGGATCCGCCAGCCGAGATGGAGCAGAATTCAAAGACTCCTTCGAATGCCGGGTTGTCTTCGACCATCAGGACTATGCAGCCATCATTAAGGCGAGGGAACGGAAGCAACGAACCAGTAACTCACATCTCGTACCATGGCACGTGAGCTCCTCTGCTGTCTCCGGGGTAACGCGGCTCAGAAAATGGATGTACTCGTCGGTATGGAACGCTGTCATCCGTTCCGGAGTTGCGCGCTTTGGACGCTAATTGGCGGAAGGGTGTGAGCGCACACGGAGAATGGCGGGCGGGGCGTACCAGAACTTGCATTTTATCAAGCATACCATACGCCGAGACCAAATGATGGGTGACTGCCATTCTGTGGGGCTTCATGAGATGGCCCAGGCCGTATGTGTACGACCCGATGTCCCCTACCGTGACAGCTGGGTCAGTAAGATATAGGGTTAGATCAATTGAAATGCATGCCATCATAAAAGTATGTTACTCGTCTCTTTGACATAGAGACGCGCAGCAGCTGCTGTTAGTGAGCCTACTAGTCTGTTGCAGTCCAAGTTCACAAGAGATACGAGAGTCAAATCTGAATATTGCAAATTACCGTTTAAGGCAACAGCATCGGCTAGGTGTATGCAACTGAAAGCAAAATCTGCATGGTTCATCTCAATGCTTGCCCAAGTAAGTTGCACCCTTCGGGGTTGCACACGATAAAATTGGAACGATACAGAGAAGATTAGCATGGCCCCTGCACAAGGATGACACGCTTTTCCGGAGTGGTAGACCTACGGGTCTCAATATTTATTGCTTTTTGTTTGCTCCTTTCCACCCCAATCATAAATGCGTTGTTTTTGTCCGTCCATCACCAACAACAACGAAAGAAATCCGGGAAACTTGTTTCAAGTTGCAAAATTTCTCGACCAGTGGAGGAACTCAACGTCGACACAAAAGTCTGCGACAGCTGTTTCTCACCCACTGGCAACCATTTCATTCAGGTGCGTCATGGCAGTGGTGTTTCTGTTCCCTGGCGTCGTCGCAACGTGTCTCGTAGTACCCCCATTTCATGGAAGACGACCGAGCCTGGGTTCTCCGACTCTCTAGTCTTACGTTCTCAAGTTCGTTCTAGACGAGAAAGTGGCGTGCTGGCCCAGGCCATTTCCATCAGTCCATCCTGATGGTTGCCCTAAACTACAAAGTTCCTTAAGTCGTTCTTGAAACGAAGATCTAGTAACCGTCCAATTATGGGAATGCTCGTGGCGGTGAGTTTGCGGAAACGATCTCCAAGTACCTACTTCGCCTCGAAGTGTCAATCGCGCACTGCCTCGGGTTTCGGAATCGTCCTTCCAAATGCAACGGCATCCCTTCCCGTCCCACCCGCCATTAAGATCCGTAGGTCGAACAAAAGAGGATATCCCTGAATTCGAAACATTTTTTTCAGTGCCATTCACCCGTTATTACCAGTATGTACCTATCGATGGCATGACATCCAGGTAAGCTTTCATCGTTATGTCAAGCACTGATACAGCTGGTTTAATGCAGTTCTTCATCCGCAAAAGCTTTCCTTAAGTTTGATGGTTATGTGGGCTTATGTATGGTGGGACGAGACCTCTCATCGGTGGAGATGCAAACGAAATGGAGAATGAAATAGTGCTATGCCAAAAACGAAACACACTGCTATGAGGTGAGTCGGCTGCAACTTTCAGATGCACTTGATAACTCTGACGACTGAAATGATTCACGCAGTACCCGCAGTGGTTACGCCCCTGAGTAAGTTCTTTGATTCCCGGCTTCTCGTCGCCTTGCTGACCTGCCACTCGCAAATCAAAGATGGACGTTGTCTGACGACACATCGCAAATACAAATACCTAAACACTGCTTTCCTTTCGCTTACGCCATGCGAGCTTGTGATTTCTCTTGTGTGGTCAGGTGGGTCTTGTACCAGTTCCCGGAACTATGTAACTCTTACCGTATGTACTCAGCTCCCGGAACTAGGTAAGTTTTGATTTTTGCAATTGTTCATACTGCACCACTTCCGCCTCAGGTCCGAAACCTTCTATCTGCCCTGGTTAAGGGGACCCTATACAAAGTTATCGGCAGCCGGACCTTAGGTCACCACATCCTTCGTGTACGACCACCGCGGGTTGTCAGTTGGCGCTTGTCGTGCGAATTAATAGCGATGATGATGGGCCACGCGCAAAATCTCTGCCCTCCCGAAGGCACTAGCCGAATGTTTGTCGAGTTGTCCATCGGTGCCTGGCGTTGCGTGGGTGGTGGTCAATTCATTTGGACAGTACTCTTTATTCAATCAATAACGGCGATTGGGTCCCACCCGCCCTGTCTCTGCAACCCCAAAGCCGTTCGCCGAATGTTTGCCGAGGCCACGAACGTTGGTGTAGGTCAGGGCGAGTCAGAGAGCGTCAAGAAGTCAGGAACGATCTTGGGATCGAGAACACCTCATCATTGCATATTTCTCAGACGTATGTGTCAGGTTCAGCGTCTAAAAGGCGGCCGGTCTTTTGGAGGTGCGTCGTCGCACTCGTAGTATGACGTTTCCCGCAACAGCGAGTTCTTAAGGATTTGACATCACAGAGAATATAATGTGGAACCCCTGACGAGTGCTATGACGTCTTGTGTCACTCAGGATGAGCTGAATCAGATTTTCTTGGCCAGTCACTGTATTCGACCAGACATCACACGGCTGTCGGCGATTTTCTCTGGTCGTCGAAATTTGAGCGGCGGTTAACATTTTGGATCGAGACAACGTTTTCCCTGTCGCAGAATGGAATTGCTACATTGTCTGACGCACCAATCTCTTCCTGATGACGACGGCCGACCCTGCAGCCGACCGTATCTTTACGCATTCGATTGGATTAAGGTTTGATGACGGCTTATCGTGCCGCAATCTGCAATTAATCACTGGGTGGCTTCCGGTATACAAATGACAAAGAATGTATCTAGGTCGGCCATCAAGGGAACCTTCCGGTGGATGTGGCGCATAGAAGCAATACGTCGTCTTCTCATTCGCTCTCTTCCCTGTATTAACGGGGTATAGGAAGTCGCCCTTCTTCAAACCCGCCGCGCTCTTTCAGGAGCCGTCGTCGCCTTCGATCCCTGAATCGATCTGTCGTTCCTAACTCCAGGTTCCAACGCTTATAAACCCATATAGTACAGATACGTCAGGAAACGTCGCCCCCCCTCAATCCAGTCCGATTTAACCACCGTTCTCCATACTGTACATATGACTTCGACTCACTGGCATTCATGTTTTCTGTCCCTTCGCGGAGAAATTATCCATGTCCTTGCTATTGTTGCCATTGGTGAGCTACGCCAGCTTGAAACGTACCGAATGCGCATTGATCAAACTTCCTAGTGGTGCTCGTTTTGTTAATGTGTAGCCCCATACGGCGAGCTCCTCCCGATGCCGCACCTCCTATGAGTAAGTCAATGATTATTTGTCATGGCCGATAAATGATTGGTGAACCAACAAACACGGTCCACAGGACCTACCCGACGCGGCCGCCAGCGCGTGGACCAGACCGTAGTCTCTGCGGCGTCCATGATGCCTGCCCGAAACTTCGGCCCTCCTGAATTACTTTTCCAGGCCATACGCATACCCATTCTACAGTACTCATAAATTAATAATCAGCAGCATCTAATTGGGTGAGATTACGAATGACTTCTATGTCTAAGCATCTGGGTTTATTACTTGTTCCGCTGGCCCGGGGAGATGAGAGCACTTTCATAACAGAGTCATGATTGTTCCATAGATTTACATAGCTTGTTTTCTATGTGTCGGATATTACTACCGTGGTCTGCTATATACGCACAAGCTGAGCCTAATATATTATGTGCAGGCTGGTCTTATCAAGCAGTACATAGTATATACCTTTGACCTTCACGGAACTTAAGTTTGACACACTGCCATCGGTATGTATTATATATTGTTGATCGTTGCAACGTCTGATCAACTGCGATACTGACCATGACGAGATTTCTGAAGTTTGCTGCGGGTGAGATGATGCTGCGGCGGAAGGTTGGTGATCACTAGGATATGAATGTGCATACGGTCATTGGCTCGAAGGAGAGAGGATATTATCATTTGAACGAAATATAAGTTACGTTGAATAATGTAGGATAGACCCGTTACAATCATGCATCAAAGTTCAGAGACAGAGAGTGCGATGGCGGCTGCATGGTGTCAATTTTGCTCCAAGCTGAAGCGCTGAAGATCTAGGGCCCTTCTCAGATCTGGTGGATGCCTGCCATATTGGATATGATAGATATCGCTATGATGATGTCCGCTCTAGCGACTCTGGGTCTGGGTCCCGCGATTGCGAGTCAGGGGTCTGAGTCCCGCCGCACATGTGGAGTCCTGACAAACATTCCATTAACCTCTCCGATGCCGCTCCACTGCTCAATTGCGCACACTGTAAGAGACCGTGACGTACTACGGTAGGGTCATCCCATATTCTCCATGTCCAGACTGCTGTGTTTGGTAGTACAGCAAGGTGCTAAACGCAAGTCCGAGCCTCGTCCATGACATGCCCTACTAGTGTGCGCATTTTAGAGAAGGTTCCATGCCGAATCTTGCACAGTCCCTGCACAAGGATGACACACTTGGTAGACCCGGGTCTCAATATTTATTGTCCTTTATTTGTTTCTTGCCACGCATTGTTGCCACGCATTGTTTTTTTTTTTTTGTTCATCACCACCAACCAACTAAAGACATTAGGCCTGGAACTTGTTTCAAGCTGCAAAATAACTTGACTGACGGAGGATTCAGAACTCAGCGTCGACAGAAAACTGTGCACCAGCTGTTTCACACGCAACCATTTCATTCAGGTGAATCATGGCGCTAGTGTTTTTTTTCCTTGGCGTCATCGCAACGTGTTGCAAGCTGTTGCTAGAACCCCATTTCATGGAAGACTAGCTTTAACCCGTTGTGACGTTGTCACAACATGCGTTCAAACTAGCGCGCTTCGCGCGGAGCATGCTACGCATGCGAGGGGGCTTCGCCCCTCTTTGTTAATGTATTATCCCTTTCTGTATACTGCTGGGCAAAGGAAGGACCACTGGTGAGAACATGTTACCATGGCCTCGTTCCTCGGCCAGGTAACATGTCCTCACCAGTGGTCCATCCATTGCCCTGTCATCCTATTTATCATCCAACTCCTTACTTTCACATTCTAGTATAATCTATAATCCTAATCACTACATTTCTAAGTACCTCTGCATATACTACATTCTTAATCTTTGTCACATTCATGTCTAGACCCCTATTCCCAAATCTGGCCACACTTGCACATTCCCCGCCCCAGACTCCACCCTAGTTCTATTTAAATATAGATCTTGATTAGTGAGCATGGTTCTGTTTCCAACTCATATTTCATATCTGGCCTTTCATATGTATTCTTGTCCTGGTTTTGTCTTTGTCAACTTAACTTACTGCACCTTCATTCTTGCTTACTGATATCTTACTAATATTCCGGTCTCCAGATTACCGGACTGTACACTGCTATGTCTCCTTCTAGTACTTAAACTGTAGATACTTGTCCCCTATGCAAGGGATCAACTCTCCACCTGAGTAGTTGAATCCAAACAGTCTACCCTACTCTATCTATGCTACCCGGACTGGACTTACACCTGGACTTGACAGACACTTTGACATCTCTGCTCCTAACTCCCCTTGACCCCTTCCTGTCATACTTGATGTCTCTGACTCCCTTTGACTCCTCCTGACTCTTTCTAACTACTTTTAAAATTTCTGATTATTTCCAGTACTACAGACTTCCCTGTGTTGACTTGTCACAATAGTTACCCCCTTTTATTGGTTATTTTCCTTTGTAGTTTAAATGCTCAAGTTGCTCAACATGTAGTTCATGTTCTACAGTTCAAATATGTAAGGTAGTAAGGTGGAAGGGAGGCTGACCTTAGGGTTGTGCACTGAGGACTGTAATAAACCTTACATTGGAGCAAGCAGTGAGGGGAGAAACACAGGATGTCCAGCCTTAGGGGCAGCAGCAGTGGTTGTGTATGTAATTTGTTGGTAAATTAGGGTTAGGGTTTCCTAATGGGTTCAGTTAGAAGGATGTCCAGCCTTAGGGGACAATGTGGCGAGCTAATAATGCCGAGATGAAAAGCACGCGAGAGGATGCTCGAAAAGGAAAGTCATATGGCAATAGGCGAAATACGCGAAACACTCGAAACACTCGAATCACTCGAAACACTCGAAATACTCGAATCACTCGAAACACTCGAAATACTCGACATACGCATCCGTACGCATTGATTTCCGAGTTTCGCGACGCCTAGTCCTGCTTACCCCCTCTCCCACACCTCGCCCGTTACTATTATAGACGAGTCCTTCGACTCGTTGGGGGCTTCGCCCCCAATCCCCCTTCATACGCTGCAGGGTGATGGATGCACCACGCAGTGGTGCATCCATCACCCTGTCATCCTAGTTATTATTTTAACTCCCTTCTGTACACTGCAGAGCCTGGATGCACCACTGCTGGGGACATGTTGCCATGGCCTCGTTCCTCGGCCAGGCAACATGCCCCAGCAGTGGTGCACCCAGGCTCTGTCATCCTATTTATTATTTCTTTTCCTTTCTGTACACTGCAGGGCCATGCATGGACCATATGTCAAGCCATGAGATAATAGCTCCAGTTCTCCAGGTGTGACTGCATAGGATTGACAAAATATGACATCCCTGGAACTCTATCTCTGCTCACCCTATCTCCAGTCATCCCTGGCCCACACCAAACCTGACCGGAGTTGATGAAAGATAACTGGTTCTCTGGTCCCCAGAGTACTTGACCTGTTATCTCATGCTTGACATATCTTGACATATGCATTCTCATGCTCTCCATTTCACACATGCTCGTAATTTACTATTTATACCATCACATCTCCACCCATGATACTTAAGTCTTTCACTTGCTTGTTGATCCTCAGTTATTTCCACCCTCTTAGTCAGTGGCTGAGGTGAGTTACTTATTATTATTGCCATTCATTACCTATAGCTGATGTACTATAGTCCTGGGCATCTCTGCCCTTCATTAGATTTTGTAGAGGATGACTGGAGATGGAGTTCTGATACTCACTATATTTGTCAATCATGTCCCTTCTCCTATTACATGTCAGCCCATTATTTTATTTCACTTACCATATACCTATGTCATGCTTAACATTCCCTGACCCACCTATTTACATTTGTTGTCATATCCCATACCATGTGCACTTCCTGCACTCCTGCACTTTACTCCAGATCTTGTACAACACTCTCAACTCATTCCCACTTCTCTGGTTCATCTCCTGTTATGTCCCCTATCTCTATATATCTCTATTACTATTCCTGCTTATGCCCTTCACCTCTTGACACTTTGACACCTCTGACATTCTCCTGACTCCCCTTGACTCCTTCCTGACTCTTTCTAACTACTTTTGAAATTTCTGATTATTTCCAGTGCTCCAGCCTTCCCTGTGTTGACTTTCACCATAGTTAGTCCCTTTTATTGGTTATTTTCCTTTGTAGTTTAAAAGCTTCATGCTCTACAGTTCAAATATCTAATGTAATAAGGTGGAAGGGAGGCAGACCTTAGGGTTGTGCACTGAGGACTGTAATAAGACTTACATTGGAGCAAGCAGAGGGAAGAGAATGTCCAGCCTTAGGGGCACCAGCAGTAGTGTATGCAATTTTTGGTAAATTAGGGTTAGGGTTTCCTAATAGGTTCAAGCCTTAGGGGACAATGATAATAATGGCGAGATGAAAAGCACGCGAAACACTCAAAAAGGAAAGTCACATGGCAATACGCGAAATACGCGAAACACTCGAAACACTCTGAAATACGCGTTGGATACGCGCTCGCATACGTGTACGCGTTGATTCCGAAGTTTCGTGACGCCTACTCCCGCTTACCCTCCCTCCCACGCATCGCCCGTTACTATTATGACTAGCTTTCACCCGTTGTGGCTTCGCCACAAAGGAGTTAAAGCTAGCTGCTCCCGCAGGGGGGGGGCTTCGCCCCCCTTTTTGATAATATATTTTATCATCTATAAGTAGAAAATGAGTTTGCAATCCCCCTTTGTACACTGCAGGGCCATGGATGGACCACTGCTGGGGATATGTTGCCATGGCCTCGTTCCTCGGCCAGGCAACATACCCCCAGCAGTGGTCCACCCAGGCCCTGTCATCCTATTTATTATCTTAAGTCCTTTCTGTATGTTGCAGGACCATGGATGAACCACTGCTGGAGCATCTTGCCATGGCCTCGTTCCTCGGCCAGGCAAGATCCTCCCAGCAGTGGTCCATCCATGGTCCTGTCATCCCATTTATTCTCAATCACACTTACTTTTACAATAACTACAATAATAACACTAATCATTACTGCTCCAATACATTTCTAAGTACTTCTGTGTACACTACATTCTTAGTCTTGTTATCTTCTTGTCCCTCATGAAATGCCACCTTCACATTCCTTGGATTTGTACACCGAGACAGAGCCACATATAGCTGCCCATGTGAAAACACTCCACTTCGTAGATCCAGTCCAACATGTTTCACACTCTGCCCTTGTGCTTTGTTGATAGTCATTGCATATGCAACACGCACAGGGAATTGAAGCCTTCGCAATGGAATTGGGTATTCTTCCTTGTTGACATCCAATCCCATCCGTGGTATCATCACCATGTTCTCATCCTCATCTTCTCCACCATCATTCCTTCTTCTAAGCACACGGCATTGAAGCACATGTCTGGTTGACCTCACCAAGATCATGCCTTGTTCCATTGTAAAGTCCATGCCTTGGATCCAAGTTCCTCAGGAGTATCAGAGGTGTGCCAACTTTCATCTCCAGTTTATGCAATGGAAATCCAGAGGGATCCAGAGTGTGCAGGAACTCTTGTGGGATGTACTCATACTCTCTATCCAACACAGAGTCTGCACTGAGATACACAATCCTCTCTCCAGGAAGTGATGCTATCATTGCCTTGTTGATCTCATTCACATCTACATTCTTTGGTGACAGAATAGTCCTGTCCAAGAAGTAGCCATCAGGCAATGGATGGTTCCTCTGTGCATCCAGCAGCTCTCCATACAAAGCAGCAGTGAGTGACTGGACAGTGTCACCACAGCGCATGTAATCAGGAAGCTCAATCTCATTTTCAGCATTGAGACCATTCCCAGCACCAACTTGGAGAAGCCATTCAGCAAATCTTGTACACTCTTCATTTTGATCAAGTCTCATGTTCTGATGAAGGTGACGAATTCTGAGGTGCTGCCAGATTCGAGATCTGCAAAGAGTAGCCCCAACTATCTGCTCTCTTGACCCATGAGGTACAACAGGAAGTGTCTGGCGAAAGTCACCTCCAAACACCACTGGGATTCCTCCAAAAAGTGCATCCCTGTTCAGCAGATCACGTAGAGTCCTATCCACACACTCTATGGTGTGACGCCCCTGTGCACCCACCTCATCCCAAATGATGAGAGCAGTGTGTCTCAACATCTGATGATGCTGATCCTCCTTTTTAATGTTGCAAGTGCTATCCTCATGCACTGGAATGGGAATCTTGAACCGTGAATGAGCAGTCCTTCCTCCACTCAATAGAAGGGATGCAATGCCAGATGATGCCACACAGAGCACCACCTTCTCTGCAGAGCGCACTCCAGCAGCTATGAGGTTAAAGAGATGTGTCTTGCCACAACCCCCAGCACTGTGCATAAAGTATACATCTCCATGTTGTGCATTGACACTTTGCAGGACCTCATCATAGATGTGCTTCTGGCCTTCATTGAGATTGGATAGCCCTGATCCACAATCTGCTGAAGCTCTGCATGGTCATATGCAAGCTGTTCAGCAAGGAGCTGATTTCCCACCCTTGCAGCCCAGTTCAACTGAGGTGTTGGCATGTTAGGAAAGTCAAGGAGGTTCTTTCCACTCTTCCTTAGAGCCATGTCAACCTCATAGAGACCATAGTCATAGACCTGCTCTTCTGTGGGCTCATTGATGTTGAGCCTGTGAGCCAGATGATGGTGCAAGTCATCACATAGATGGACTCTAGTTGCCTCCCACAATCTATGAGGATCAACAGGATTGCAGTGGAGCAAGATGATGGTGAACAAATTGCGCAATCCTCTTCCAGTACGCATGTGAGCTGCTTCTTGGAGACACTGCAACCATTCTCTATCATCATCCAAAAGTGCTCTTGCACGGCAGGCCTCCTTGAATGTATCATAGACCTGACCATCCAAGGAGCGCAAGTTTCAAAGGAGGTGGCACCTTTCACCACAGTGAGCAAAAGACGAAGATAGAATCGCTCTCCAGCACTTGGTGGGACAGAATACATGCGGCCAATAGCATTTCCTCTCTGTCTTGGCTTCCACTTTGCTTTGACCCAGACAAACCTCTTGGGAAAGTCTTGATATAAGCAGTCAAGTGCTCCAGTAGCAATGCAAACTGGATCTGCATTTGCCTTGAACCACCCCATCAAGTGGGTGTCTTTGGCTGCAGCACGCTCCAAGACATCCTCAATAGCATCTTCCCCATTAAAGACAACATTCTGTTCATTTTGAAGATGAACAGGCAAGCGATACACAGATGGATATTCCAAATGCATGGCAAATTCCAAGAGATGCCATGCAGCCTCCACAGATGAAATATAGCGACTGTCCAGGTAGGCCTTGACCTCATCATGACCCTGTGTCTGGAGAGTGGCACGGTCTGGTCCTTTGTAGATGTACTTGTGGACATACTTGACAGACTTGATGGAGGCACAGACCTCCTACATTGATGTGACACTGGAACTCCACCAAGAGCTCTTTGCAGTGAGGAACAACATCCTTGTTGGTGAAGGTGGTGACATTCCTTGCACCATCAGCAGCCCTTGTCTCCTTGAGGATAGTACGACCATTGTCAGGACGGGCATACTCAGGATAGCCATCCTCATTCATGACAGTCTGTTCACAGAAGGACTTTGGATAGTGCTTCTTACACCTGCCATTATCCATACAACGGTCTGGGCTGCATGGACCATGCAACATGAATTTGGAGACAGCTTCATAAAGCTGTGGATGTTGCTCCTGGTCAGGTATCTGAGCAGATATGAGGGCATCCACCTGCTCAGTAGAGTGAATCTTGTCCTCCTCCTTGAGGAAAATGAGGAGATGCATGTGAGGAAGGCCTCTCTTTTGGTACTCAATGGTATAGACCAATCCAGCAACAGCACCAAAGTAACCACTGCGCACTTTCTTGAGCAAGGCTTGCTGTTTTTGATAAAAGACACGGGCCACCAAGTCTGGACGATCAATGGCTTTCTGACCTGTAATGAAATGTGAGCATGAGAGAGAACTGAAATGAACAACAGATGCTTACCTGGCATGAGATTGTCACGAATTTCAGGCCAGTCTGGATTGGCTGTCATGGTGAGGAAGAGATCAGGTTTCTGGCAGTCCCTGCAGATGGCCAATGAATCTTGAAGAAGCTGCTGCATATGACGTTGACTGCCAGAATGTGATGAAGGCAAGACTATGTTGCGACCAATGTCATCAGGATTGACATCAGGATCTTGTGCAACACGATCCTGCAAGCCACTGTATAACTCTGCTCTGATCTTCTTCTGGTTGTTGAAAATCCAAGTAAGGTATGACTGCTCCACAGATGCCCAAGCATCACAGACATACTGTTGGAATAATCGGCCACCATAGAATACAGGTTGTGTGGTTCAATGGCAGGAGGTCTGATATGCATGCGGTAGGCATAGTAGAGGAGCTGTGTGACTTGCTTGAAGCGACTTTGTCTTCCTTGACGATCATGGAGAGGAATCCCCAGATGCCACCCTTCCTCTCCTCTGGGAAACAGCAGGACATAGTGCAGTGTTGAGTATGCATGGTGAAGGTGACTTATACGCCTCAAACCTCCACCTTGAAGACAAGGACAATGTCACGATTCTCATTCATGGCATCAGAGCCATCTCCAGGAATGACAGCAGCAATCTCATTTGCTGATGGGCAGGTTGTATCTTCGACCATCAGTACCTTCACTGAAATGAAGTCTGACACGAAGGTCGGTGTGCTGCTCTGGAGGCTTGTCAAGCATGACTTGGTATGCATGCTTGTAGACATTGACATAGGGATGGTGGTTGAGCAGCATGTCATGCAAGTTGTGCAAGATATCATGGTTAGAGCTGCTGATTGCCATGCACGGCGAAGACGGATGTCTGTTGCCTCTTCAGCATCATAGATATAGAGCTGAGCATAGCAAGGATCTCTTCCCTCTGGTGGCAAGAGGCTTCCCATGAGATGGTGAAGACCACCATGAATGCGAAAAGAAGAAGTGCCAGATTGCTGAGTAACTCTTTCATCAAGTCCCACTCCAAGAGAGGTGAATGCAAGGACACTGTTGTAGTGGCGAATCTTTTCCACAAATTGACGATTGTTGAGAAAGAGCTGATTAAGCTCTGCTGGCCATGCTGGAAGTGGCTGAAGTTGGACCTGGCCCTCCAAGCAACACATTCCAAAGAGCTTCTGCTGTTGAGTAGATTTGCTCAACTTTTCACAGTCAAAGTGTAGAGCATGACAGTGTGGACATTGGACATCCATGGGACCAAGATTATGGATGAGCACTGGCTCTTGATATGGTCTTCCTGCAGGAGGCAATTGTATGGGAAGTGGATTGTTGGCTGGTGGAGGGAATGGTGGGGGGTCATCATTTGGAGGGTCACCATCACATCATCTCATCATCATCATCACCACCACCATCACCAGGATTACCTGGTGGTTGAGCTACTTGACGACGGTGCTCCTCATCTTGTTCATATTGTTGTTGGGAGAGGTGGTTGTGCTCTCTATAGAGATCATGCAAGCGCTCCTGCTGCTCATGCTCTCTATGCTCCTGAGTCAACCCTTGTTGCTCAGCTTCCTGCCGAAGACGCTCCTGTTCAGCTTCAGCAAGTTGATGCCAGTGATCTGCCTCCTGTCTGAGATGTTCCTCCTCAGCAGCTTGTCTTTCTGCTTGTTCCGCTGCCCATTGCAATTGCTGCTGTTGCTCAGCAGCCTGTCTCTCTGCCTGCTCAGCCTGCACCTGCAATCGCTGCCATTCCTCAGCAGCCTGCCTTTGAGCCAGTTCTGCCTGCAACTGTAGTTGTTGCTGTTCTTCAGCAGCCTGCCTCTCTGCCTGCTCAGCCTGCAACTGCAGTCGCTGCCATTCTTCAGTAGCCTGCCTTTGAGCTAGTTCTTCCTGCAACTGTAGTTGTTGCTGTTCCTCAGCAGCCTGCCTCTCTGCCTGCTCAGCCTGCACCTGCAGTTGATGCCATTCCTCAGCACGCTGCCTTTGAGCCAGCTCTGCCTGCAATTGCTCAGCAGCCTGCCTTTGATGCTGCTCTGCTTCCCACTGCAATTGCTGCCACTGCTGTTGTTCAGCCTCTTGTTGGAAGTTGATTACATGTTGTTGAAATCCCATATTGAAATGATTGTAATTTGGTTCAGGAGGATTGGGGATGGGGGCAGCAGGTGCAGGAGCAACATATGCATGACGTCTTCGACGATTTCTACATCTCTCTGCATGAGCATGCTCTGTAGCTTGCATAACAGCTGCAGTATAGTCCACTCTTGCTCCTACACCTCCCATATGCTGCTGCTGAGGAACATGATGGATGTGAATATTCTGCTGTTGGTGTGGTTGAGCAGCCCCTTCATAGAAGACATCACCATGAACTGGAGCAGGTGGTGGTGGGATTGGTGGTGGGGGGTGTATCAGCAGAGGAGGAGGAGGCAAACCCTGTGGTTGCATGGGTGGCATCATGGGTGGTATCATAGGAGCAAATCCATATGGGTGCATGGGCTGCAACACAGGAACAAATCCATGTGGCTGCATTGACCCAGGTGGCAACGCAGGAGCAAATCCATGTGCTTGCATAGGTGGAGGAGGAGGAGGAGGAGGAGGATGGTGGTGGTGGTGGACACGCCTTGCATGTTGGACTTCATGTCACTCAATGACATTGCGTGGCATCCCAGGAAACCGATTTAGAGGGACTGGGGGATGATTCTACAATAATACAAACCATCATCATTAAGATGGCATTTTTTAGTGAAAATACCTACCATCAGAGCAGGGGGAGGATTTTGTGGCACTGTGACAGTACGATATGGCTGGCGGTGCCCAGGTGGAGAGCCCAAGTCACGGCGCTCACGCTCAGCATGACGTGCAGCACTTTGAACACGTTCAGGGGAAGTGAGAGGAGTTTCCCTGAGAAAGGCAAAGATGAAATTGATGGACAGACAGATAAAAAAAGATCTTACATATTATATATCTAAGACTGAATGATAAAAAGAGAGATACTATTAGTGATGAACCTCAGCCAGCAGAAGAAAAAAGCCAAAATAATAGAGATTAAAGATTAGAAATCAGATTTTGATACATAGAGGAAAGAGAAGAGAAGGTGAAATAATTATATATAAAAGCAAAAACAAAATGAGACTCACCAGAGATCAATTATGAAGCCTGCAGATTTAAAATCATCAGACCATGAATGAGACTTACCTATTTATTGAGAATTTATTGAGAAAGGAGTGAAGTCATCATCAAAACCATGAATGGGACTCACCTACTCAGTGAGAATCACTGAGGAGGGAGTAGACTGGCCATGACTAAGACTCACCTATTCACTGAGAAAGAAGTAGATTGAATATTCAGTCATCATCAAACCATGAATGGGACTCACCTACTCAGTGAGAATCACTGAGGAAGGAGTACACTGAATATTCAGTCATCATCAGACCATGAATGGGACACTTTAGATTGTAAGAAATGAGCCTCACCTATCCACTCAGAAAGGAGTAGATGGTACAGATCTGTCATCAGTGCATTGGGATTCATAAAGTGGAAGGGAGGCTGACCTTAGGCTTGTAGATAGACTTTAGATCTATCATCAGATTGTGTACATCAGTGTACTGAGGACTGTAAGACTTACATTGGATCAAGCAAAGGGAAGAGAGGTGAGGGAAGAAAGAGAGGGAGACACACAGGATTTCGAACCTTAGGGTGCACTGTGGCGAGATAATAATGCCGAGATGAAAAGCACGCGAGAACGGCGGTGAAAAAGGAAAGTCACATGACATTGGCGAAATATGCGAAACACTCAACATACTCGACATATGCGACTCCATCCGAGTTTTGCGACGCCTACTCGTCCGTTAACGCTCGCTTCACTCCTCCCCACGCCTCGCCCGCTACTTTATAGACTAGCTTTAACCCGTTGTGACGTTGTCACAACATGTGTTCAAGCTAGCGTGCTTCGCGCGGGGCATGCTATGCATGCGAGGGGGCTTCGCCCCCTCTTTGTTAATGTATTATCCCTTTCTGTATACTGCTGGGCAAAGGAAGGACCACTGGTGAGAACATGTTACCATGGCCTCGTTCCTCGGCCAGGTAACATGTCCTCACCAGTGGTCCATCCATTGCACTGTCATCCTATTTATCATCCAACCTCCTTACTTTCACATTCCAGTATAATCTATAATCCTAATCACTACATTTCTAAGTACCTCTGCATATACTACATTCTTAGTCTTTGTCACATTCATGTCTGGACCCCTATTCCCGAGTCTGGCCACACTTGCACATTCCCGGCCCCAGACTCCACCCCAGTTCTATTTAAGTATAGATCTTGATTAGTGAGCATGCCAGTGCCTGTCATTGTTCCATTCTTTTCCAACTCATATTTCATATCTGGCCTTTCATATGTATTCTTGTCCTGGTTTTGTCTTTGTCAGCTTACTCACCTTCATTCTTGCTTACTGATATTTCTACTAATATCCGGTCTCCAGATTACCAGACTGTCACTCTATGTCCCCTTCTAGTACTTAAACTATAGATACTTGTCCCCTATGCAAGGATCAACTCTCCACCTGAGTACTCTATCTATGTACCTGGACTGGACTTACACCTGGACTTAGCCAGAGAAGACCTGGACTTGACAGACACTTTGACATTCTCGCTCCTAACTCCCCTTGACTCCTTCCTGTCAACTTGATGTCTCTGACTCCCTTGACTCTCCTTGACTCTTTCTAACTACTTTTGAAATTTCTAATTATTTCCAGTACTACAGACTTCCCTGTGTTGACTGTCACAATAGTTACCCCCTTTATTGGTTATTTTTCCTTTGTAGGTTTTAAATGCTCAACATGTAGTTCATGTTCTACAGTTCAAATATGTAAGGTTAGTAAGGTGGAAGGCAGGCTGACCTTAGGTTGTGCACTGAGATCTGTAATAAACCTTACATTGGAGCAAGCAGTGAGGGGAGAAACACAGGATGTCCAGCCTTAGGGGCAGCAGCATGTGGTAGTGTACGCAATTTTTGGTAAATTAGGGTTAGGGTTTCCTAATGGTTCACTTGCTAAGAGGATGTCAAGCCTTAGGGACAAAGATAATAATGGCGAGATGAAAAGCACGCGAGACAACACTTAAAAGGAAATTCACGTGACATAAGCGAAATAGGCGCTGCTACGCGCTGCTACACGACTCTTACGCGCTCTTACGCGCTGCTACGCGTTGATATCCGAGTTTCGCGACGCATACTCGTCCCTAACGTCGCTTCACTCCCTCCCACGCCTCGCCCGTTACTTTATAGACGAGTCCTTCGACTCGTTGGGGGCTTCGCCCCCAATCCCCCTTCATACGCTGCAGGGTGATGAATGCACCACTGCGTGGTGCATCCATCACCCTGTCATCCTAGTTATTATTTTAACTCCCTTCTGTACACTGCAGGCCTGGATGCACCACTGCTGGGGACATGTTGCCATGGCCTCGTTCCTCGGCCAGGCAACATGCCCCAGCAGTGGTGCACCCAGGCCCTGTCATCCTATTTATTATTTCATCACATTCCACTCACATCCAAGTCTAACCAATCATAATTCCATCCTATTCATCACTACTCCAATATATTTCTAAGTACTTCTGTATATACTACATTCCTACTCTTGTTGTTCTCTTGTCCTGGAGGAAATGCCACCTTCACATGCCTTGGGTTTGTGCACCGAGACAGAGCCACATACAGCTGTCCATGTGAAAACACTGGAGTACGTAGATCCAATCCAACATGTTTCACACTCTGCCCTTGTGCTTTGTTGATGGTCATAGCATATGCAACTCGCACAGGGAATTGCAGACGTCGCAGTGGAATAGGATATTCCTCCTTGTTCACATCCAATCCCATCCGTGGGATCATTACAATATTCTCATCCTCATCTTCTCCACCATCATTCCTCCTTCTCAACACACGACATTGCAGCACATGTCGAGTGGAGTTCACCAACACCATCCGTGTCCCATTGTAAAGTCCATTTCTTGGATCCAAGTTCCTCAGCAACATGAGAGGTGTCCCAACCTTCATCTCCAGTTTGTGTAGTGGGAATCCAGATGGATCCATGGTGTGCAGGAACTCTTTGGGGATATACTCATACTCTCTGTCCAGCACAGAGTCTGCACTTGTATAGACAATCTTCTCTCCAGGAAGTGATGAGATCATGGCATTATTGATCTCATTCACATCTGCATTCTTGGCAGAGAGAATAGTGCGAGTCCAAGAAGTATCCATCAGGCAATGCATGATGCCTCTGTGCATCCAGCAACTCTCCATATATGGCAGCAGTTAGTGACTGGATGGTGTCACCACAGCGCATGTAATCAGGAAGCTCAATCTCATTTTCAGGATTGAGTCCATCCCCAGCACCAACTTCCAGCAGCCATTCAGCAAATTGAGCACACTCTTGGTTCTGATCAAGTCTCATATTTTGATGCAGATGACGAATACGAAGGTGCTGCCAGATGCGAGATCTGCAGAGGGTTGCCCCAACTATCTGCTCTCTTGACCCATGAGGTACCACTGGAAGTGTCTGATCGAAAGTCTCCTCCAAACACCACAGGGATTCCTCCAAAAGGCACCTCCCTGTTTAGTAGGTCACGTAGAGTGCGATCCACACACTCTATCACATGACGCCCTTGTGCTCCCACCTCATCCCAAATGATGAGAGAAGTATGTTGCAACAGCTGATGATGCATATCCTCCTTCTTGATGTTGCAAGTGCTATCCTCATGCACTGGAATGGGGATCTTGAACCGTGAATGAGCAGTCCGTCCTCCACTCAACAGCAAGGATGCAATGCCAGAGGATGCCACACAGAGCACCACCTTTTCTCTAGAGCGCACCCCAGCAGCTATGAGGTTAAACAGATGTGTCTTTCCACATCCTCCAGCACTGTGCACAAAGTATGCATCTCCAAGCTGCCCATTAACACTCTGTAGGACCTCATCATAGATTTGCTTCTGGCCTTCATTGAGATTGGGATAGTCCTGACCCACAATCCTCTGCAGCTCTGCATGGTCATATGCAAGCTGTTCAGCAAGGAGCTGATTGCCCACCCTTGCAGCCCAGTTCAACTGAGGTGTTGGCATGTTAGGAAAGTCAAGAAGGTTCTTTCCACTCTTCCTCAGAGCCATGTCAACCTCATAGAGACCATAGTCATAGACCTGCTCTTCTGTGGGCTCATTGATGTTGAGCCTGTGAGACAGGTAATGGTGCAAGTCATCACAGAGATGGACTCGTGTTGCATCCCACAACCTATGGGGATCCACAGGATTGCAGTGGAGCAAGATGATGGTGAACAAATTGCGCAATCCCTTTCCAGTGCGCATGTGAGCTGCTCCTGCAGACACTGCAACCACTCCCTATCATCATCCAACAATCCTCTTGCACGGCAGGCCTCCTTGAAGGTATCATAGACCTGGCCATTCAAGGAGCGCAAGTTTCTT
>MU123921.1:12786-25396 GCA_014904935.1 Melanogaster broomeanus | reverse complement strand
CCCCCCACCCCTTCCCCCCCGGGGAAAGAGAGGAAAATTTTCCCCCCCCTCCCAGTTTAAATGTAGTGGGACAATCCCAGAATGGTATTCCCCATGGTGCTGCAGGAACTTCTTTGGGGGATATTACTCCATACTCTCCTGTCCCAGCACAGAGTCTGCACTGTATAAAGACAATTCTTTCTCTCCAGAATTGAAATCGAGATCATAGGCAATTATTGAATCTTCAGTTCACATCTGCATTCATTGGCAGAGCAGCAATAAGTGCGATCCAAGAAGTAACCATCCAGGCAATGCACTGACTGCCTCTGTGCCAGTCCAGCAACTCATCCATATTAATGTGAGCAGTTATGTGACTTGGATGGTGGTGGTATTCAGTGGAACGCTATATCTCTATTTAGGTTATTTGTATGTCCTATTTCCCCTTATTTTCTTCACTTCATTTCAGTTTCCATTCTGCTAATATTTTTTTGTAGTTCATCTTACTTTCTTTTCTGTGCTTTCGCTCAATCTTTTTTCATTATTTGTATGCTAATGTGGTTTTATTATTACTGTAAGGTGTTGCTGTCCTATGTATTTGTTTTTCTATATTTTCTTGCTAGTCTGGTTGCCATATATCCTCACTTTTCTGTTCTCTTCTCTGACCCCTACATGTCCAGGGCGTACTACTTGTTTAGTTGTTCTGATCGTATATATCTTCCTCCAATATCTATTCTTATCTTATTTTAATTTTTGGGGTTTCTTCCTAATATAGGCTACCTTTTCTCCTGTTTGTAGTCACGTAGAGTGCGACCACACACTCTATCACATGACGCCCTTGTGCTCCCACCTCATCCCAAATGATGAGAAAGGTATGGTCGCAACAGCTGATGATGCATATCCTCCTTCTTGATGTGCAAGTGCTATCCTCATGCACTGGAATGGGGATCTTGAACCGTGAATGAGCAGTCCGTCCTCCACTCAACAGCAAGGATGCAATGCCAGAGGATGCCACACAGAGCACCACCTTTTCTCTAGAGCGCACCCCAGCAGCTATGAGGTTAAACAGATGTGTCTTTCCACATCCTCCAGCACTGTGCACAAAGTATGCATCTCCAAGCTGCCCATTAACACTCTGTAGGACCTCATCATAGATTTGCTTCTGGCCTTCATTGAGATTGGGATAGTCCTGACCCACAATCCTCTGCAGCTCTGCATGGTCATATGCAAGCTGTTCAGCAAGGAGCTGATTGCCCACCCTTGCAGCCCAGTTCAACTGAGGTGTTGACATGTTAGGAAAGTCAAGAAGGTTCTTTCCACTCTTCCTCAGAGCCATGTCAACCTCATAGAGACCATAGTCATAGACCTGCTCTTCTGTGGGCTCATTGATGTTGAGCCTGTGAGACAGGTAATGGTGCAAGTCATCACAGAGATGGACTCGTGTTGCATCCCACAACCTATGGGGATCCACAGGATTGCAGTGGAGCAAGATGATGGTGAACAAATTGCGCAATCCCTTTCCAGTGCGCATGTGAGCTGCTTCCTGCAGACACTGCAACCACTCCCTATCATCATCCAACAATCCTCTTGCACGGCAGGCCTCCTTGAAGGTATCATAGACCTGGCCATTCAAGGAGCGCAAGTTCTCAAAAGAGGTAGCACCTAAAGCAAAATAGATTAGCTCTGTGTGAAGAGAAGCAAAAGAGGACTGCACATACCTTTGACAACAGTGAGCAAAAGCCTAAGATAAAAGCGCTCTCCAGCATTTGGTGGCACAGAATACATGCGTCCAATGGCTTTTCCCCTCTGTCTGCACTTCCACTTGTTTTTGGCCCAAACAAACTTCTTGGGGAAGTCTTGATATAAGCAGTCCAGTGCTCCAGCAGCAATGCAAGCAGCATCTGCATTTGCCTTGAACCATCCCATCAGATGAGTGTCTTTGGCTACAGCACGCTCCAAGATATCCTCAGGAGCATCTTCTGCACTGAAGACAATGTTCTGTTCATTTTGAAGATGAACAGGCAAGCGATAGACAGAGGGCCATTCCAGATGCATGGCAAACTCAAAGAGATGCCATGCTGCCTCCACAGAGGAAATGTAGCGACTGTCAAGATAGGCCTTGACCTCATCATGCCCCTGGGTCTGGAGAGTGGCACGGTCTGGTCCTTTGTAAATGTACTTGTGGACATAGGTCACAGACTTGATGGATGCACAGACCTCAACATTGAATGTGACACTGGAACTCCACCAAGAGCTCTCTACAGTGAGGCACCACATCTCTGTTGGTATAGGTAGTGGCATTCCTTTCACCACCAACCCTGGTCTCCTTGAGAATGGTGTGACCATTGTCAGGACGTGCATACTCAGGATAGCCATCCTCATTTATGACAGTCTGCTCACAGAAGGACTTTGGATAGTGCTTCTTACACCTGCCATTGTCCAAACAGCGATCTGGACTGCAAGGACCATGCAACATGAACTTGGAGACAGCTTCATAAAGCTGGGGATGGAGATCCTGGTCAGGGATCTGAGCAGATATGATGGCATCAACCTGCTCTGTTGTCCGAATTTTATCTTGGTCCTCCAAGAAGATAAGGAGATGCATGTGAGGCAGGCCTCGCTTCTGATATTCAATGGTGTAGACCAAGCCAGCAACAGCACCAAAGAAACCATCCCGGACTTTCTTCAGCAAGGCCTGTTGCTTTTGAAAGAAGACACGTGCCACCAAGTCTGGCCGGTCAGTGGCTCTCTGACCTGGCAAGAGATTGTCACGAATCTCAGGCCAGTCTGGATTGGCAGTCATTGTCAAGAAGAGATCTGGCTTCTGACAGTCCCTGCAGATTGCCAATGAATCCTGAAGGAGCTGCTGCATATGACGTGGACTGCCAGAGTGTGAGGAAGGCAAGATGATGTTGCGACCAACCTCTCCAAGGTTGACATCAGGATCTTGTGCAACACGATCCTGCAAGCCACTGTACAACTCTGCTCTGATCTTCTTCTGATTGTTGAAAATCCAAGTAAGGTAGGACTGTTCCACAGATGCCCAAGCATCACAAACATACTGTTGGAACAATCGACCACCATGAAATAAGTTGGGTGGTTCAATGAGGGGAGGTCTGAGATGGAGACGATAGGCATAGTAGAGGAGCTGTGTGACCTGCTTGGAGCGACTTTCTCTTCCCTTGACGATCATGGAGAGGAATACCCCAGATGCCAGCCTTCCTCTCCTCTGGGAAACAGCAGGACATAATGGAGTGTGGAGTATGCATGGTGAAGGTGACTGATGCGTCTCAAGCCTCCACCTTGAAGACGAAGGACAATGTCACGATTCTCATTCTGAGCATCAGACCCATCTCCAGGAATGACAGCAGCAATCTCATTTGCTGTGGGGAGGTTGTATCGTCGACCATCTGTGCCCTCACTGAAGTGAAGTCGAACACGAAGGTCGGTATGCTGCTCTGGAGGTTTGTCACGCATGACCTGATAGGCATGCTTGTAGACATTGATATATGGATGGTGATTAAGCAGCATGTCATGGAGATTGTGCAAGACATCACGATTGAGCTGCTGATTGCCATCACGGCGAAGACGAATGTCAGTTGCCTCCTCAGCATCATAGATGTAGAGCTGAGCATAGCAGGGATCTCTTCCATCTGGGGGCAAGAGGCTTCCCATAAGATGATGGAGACCACCATGAATGCGAAAGGAAGAGGTGCCAGATTGCTGAGTGATCCTTTCATCTACTCCTACTCCAAGAGAGGTGAATGCAAGAACACTGTTATAGTGGCGAATCTTTTGAACAAATTGGTGATTGTTGAGAAAGAGCTGGCTAAGCTCTGCTGGCCATTGTGGAAGTGGTTGAAGTTGGACCTGACCCTCCAAGCAGCACATTCCAAAGAGCTTGTGATGCCGAGTAGATTTGCTCAGCTTTTCACAGTCAAAATGCAGAGCATGGCAGTGTGGACATTGTATATCCATAGGACCAAGACTGTGAAGGACCACTGGCTCTTGATAAGGTCTTCCAGCAGGGGGCAATCGTATAGGAAGAGGATTCTGGCTGGTAGAGGAAATGTGGAGGGTCACATTATGCGAGTCCTTCGACTCTTTGGGCGCTTCGCCCCCGAATCCCCTTCATACACTTGCGGGTCATGAATGCACCACTGCGCTTGGTGCACTCCATCACCCTGTCATCCTAGGTTATTATTTTAATCCCTTCTGTACACTGCAGGGCCTGGATGCACCATGCTGGGACATGTTGCCATGGCTCGGTTCCCTCGGCCAGGCAACATGCCCCAGCCCAGGTTTGGTGCACCCAGCCCTGTCATCCTATTTATTATTTCATCACATTCCACTTCCACATCCAAAGTCTAACCAATCATAATTCACCTATTATTCACTACTCCAATATATTTTCTAATACTTCTGTATCATACCTACATCCTAACTTCTTGTCCTGTTCCTTGTCCTTGGAGGAAATGCCCTTCACATGCCTTGGGTTTGTGCACCGAGACAGACACATACAGCTTGTCCATGTGAAAACACTGGAGTACGTAGATCCATCCAAATGTTTCACACTCTGCCCCTGTCTTTGTTTGATGTCATGCATATGCAACTCGCACGGGAATTTGCAGACGTCGCAGTGAATAGGATATTCCTCCTTGTTCACACCAATTCCCATCCGGTGGGAATCATTTTTTACAATATTCTCATCCTCATCTCTGTCACCATCATCGCTCCTTCTCAAACAACACGACAATTGCAGCACAATGCGAGTGAGTTCACCAACACCATCCGTGTCCCATTTGTAAAGTTCCATTCTTTGGATCCAAGTTCCTCGAGCAACATGAGAGGTGTCCCAACCCTTCATTCTCCAGTTTTGTGAGTGGATTTCCAGATGGATCCCATTGGTGTGAGGAACTCTTTGGGATATAGCTCATGACTCTCTGTCCAGGCACAGAGTCTGCACTTGTTGTAAGACAATCTTCTCTCCAGGAAGTGATGCGATCATGGCATTCTTGATCTCATTCACATCTGCCATTCTTTGGCCTTAGACGAGAATAGTGCCAGTCCAAGAAGTATCCATCAGGCAATGCCATGATGCTCGTGCAATCCAGCAACTCTCCATATATGGCAGCAGTTAGTGACTGGATTGGTGGTCACCACAGCGCCATGTAATCAGGGAAGCTCAATCTCATTTTTCAGGATTGAGTCCATCCCCAGCACCAACCTTCCAGCACCATTCAGGCAAATAATGAGCAACACTCTTGGTTCTGATCAAGTTCTGCATTATTTGATGCGGATGACGAATACGAAGGTGCTGCCAGATGCGAGATCTGCAGAGGGTTTGCCCCAACTATCTGCTCTCTTGACCCATGAGGTACCACTGGAAGTGTCTGACGAAAAGTCTTCTCCAAACACCACAGGGATTCCTCCAAAAGGCACCTCCCTGTTTAGTAGGTCACGTAGAGTGCGATCCACACACTCTATCACATGACGCCCTTGTGCTCCCACCTCATCCCAAATTGATGGGAGGGAAGTGTGTGCAACAGCTGATTGAGCATATCCTCCTTCTTGATGTTGCAAGTGCTATCCTCATGCACTGGAATTGGGGATCTTGAACCGTGAATGAGCAGTCCGTCCTCCACTCAACAGCAAGGATGCAATGCCAGAGGATGCCACACAGAGCACCACCTTTTCTCTAGAGCGCACCCCAGCAGCTATGAGGTTAAACAGATGTGGTCTTTCCACATCCTCCAGCACTGTGCACAAAGTATGCATCTCCAAGCTGCCATTAACACTCTGTAGGACCTCATCATCATGATTTGCTTCTGGCCTTCATTGAGAATGGGATAGTCCTGACCACAATCCTCTGCAGCTCTGCATGGTCATATGCAAGCTGTTCAGCAAGGAGCTGATTGCCACCCCTTGCAGCCCAGTTCAACTGAGGTGTTGGCATGTTAGGAAAGTCAAGAAGGTTCTTTCCACTCTTCCTCAGAGCCATGTCAACCTCATAGAGACCATAGTCATAGACCTGCTCTTCTGTGTGCTCATTGATGTTGAGCCTGTGAGACAGGTAATGGTGCAAGTCATCACAGAGATGGACTCGTGTTGCATCCCACAACCTATGGGGATCCACAGGATTGCAGTGGAGCAAGATGATGGTGAACAAATTGCGCAATCCCTTCCAGTGCGCATGTGACTGCTTCCTGCAGACACTGCAACCACTCCCTATCATCATCCAACCAGCTGCTGCTGCTGTTCTTCAGCCTCTCGTTGGAAGTTGATTACATGCTGTTGAAACCCCAGATTGAAATGGTTGTGATCTGGTTCAGCAATGTTGGGAATGGGGGCAGCAGGAGCAGGGGCAGCAGGAGCATTACGTCTTCGATGATTTCGACGTCTCTCTGCATGTGCATGCTCTGTGGCTTGCATGACAGCTGCACTATAGTCCACTCGTGCCCCTACACCTCTCCCATATGTCTGCTGCTGCTGAGGGAAATGGTGAATGTGGACATTTTCCTGTTGGTGTGGTCGAGCAGCACCTTCATAGAAAATATCACCATGAACAGGAGCAGATGGGGGTTGCATCATGGGAGGAGGGGGAGCCAAACCCTGTGGTTGCATGGGTGGCATCAGAGGTGGCACCATAGGAACAAATCCATATGGGTGCATGGGCTGTAACACAGGAACAAATCCATGTGCTTGCATTGGCCCAGGTGGCAACTCAGGAGCATATCCATGAGGTTGCATAGGTGGAGGAGGAGGATGAGGTGGTGGGGGTGGTGAAGAAGGAGGAGGTGAATGGTGAGCACGCCATGTACGCTGCATCTCATGCTGCTCAATGATATTCCGTGGCATCCCAGGAAACCGATTCAGAGGAACCGGAGGATGCATCATCAGAGCTGGGGGAGGATTTTCTGGCACTGTCACAGTACGGTATGGCTGGCGGCGCATAGGTGGTGACCCTAAGTCACGGCGCTCACGCTCAGCATGACGTGCAACTCTCTGAGCACGTTCAGGGGAAGTCAGAGGAGTTTCCCTGACAAAGGCCAAGGTCAAATTAATGGATAGAATGACAAAGAAAAGTTCTACATACATGTTTATAGCTAACTGGAAAAGTCAAAAAGACCAAAGGGTAGAAAGGAAGATGGTGCCTGTAGTGCAGATTTAAAGATCAATGCACTGGGAACATACAAAGTCAAAAGAAGGCTTACCTTAGGGTGGTAGATACTTGGGATAGAGTGCAGAAGGAAGGCAACACTCTAGATTGTAATAAAGATCTGTGATCTATTGCCAGACCATAAATTAGACTTGCCTATTCACTCAGAAAGAAGCAGATTGTAGAGATCTGACATCCAGACCATTAGATCAGTGAACTGGACCACATAAAGTCAAAGGGAGTCTCACCTTTGGGTTGCAGATGGACTTTAGATTGTAATTATCTGACATCAGATTGTGTAGATCAGTGCACCAAGGACTGTCAGACTCACATTAGAGCAAGATTGAGAGTGCACTGACAGAATGGACAGGGAAGAAAGGCAGGGGAAGCAAGTGCAGAGGGAAAAGAGGCAAGGAAAGCAAGAGAAAGAGAAACACAGGACTTGATGCTTGTGCTCAAGCCTTAGGGCCCAAGAGTGCTGTGCGAGATATAATAGTGCCGAAACACGCGAGAGGAGGCTTGAAAAGGAAAGTCACATGGCAATAGGCAAAATATGCGAAACACTCGAAACACTCGAAACACTCGAGTCACTCGAAACATTCGAATCACTCGAATCACTCGAAATACGCGTTGGTACGCGCTCCTATGCGTTGATTCCCGAGTTTCGCGACGCCTACTCCCGCTTACCCTCCCTCCCACGCATCGCCCGTTACTATTATGATCTGTAGGTCGAACAAAAAAGACATCCCTAAATTCGGAACATTTTTTTAGTTCTATCACATGTGGGTCGTGGGATGTGAGGGCGTTTGCAGCGTGATGTGACTGTATTCATTGTTTATTGCCGGTATGTATCCATGATGGCGTGACATCCAGGTAAGCTTCATAGTTATGTCAAGTACTAATACAGATGATGGTTTAATGCAGCTTATGGTAATGGTTCATGCGGTACCCGCAGTGGTTACGCCCCCGAGTAAGTTCTCAGATTCCCGCCTCTGCTCCTCCTCGTCGCCTGGCTGACGTGCCAATCGCAAATCAAAGATGGTCATTGTCTGACGGCACATCGCAACTACCTAAACACCGCTTTCCTTCCACTTACGCCACGGGAGCTTCCGATTTCTCATGTGTGGTTAGGTGCGTCTTGTACCGTTTTTTCCGGAATTATCTCACCGTGCCCAGCTCTCCGAACTAGGTAAGTTTGGATTTTTGCAATTGTCCACGCTCCACCACTTTTGCGTCAGGTCCGAAACCTTCTATCTGCCTTCGTTAACAGGACCCCATAAGGACACAGCGAGTTGTCCATCGGTGCCTGTCGTGCGTTTAATTTATCCCTGGTATGTGGGCAATACATTGTATGCAATTAATAGCGGTGATGACGGACCATGCGCTATATCTCTGCAACATGCACTCGCCGAATTTTTGCTTCGGTGCCTGCCGTTCCGTCGGTGATGATCAATTTATTTGCACAAAACCTTTTATCCACTCAATAAGGGCGGTGGTCCATCTCTGCAACCCTAAATCCGCTCCCCAAATGTTTGGCGAGGGAACCGAAGTCGGTTTAGCGCAGGACAACCCAGAGTGCGTCAAGGAATCAGGAATGATCTTGGGAAAGACGAATATTCGTCCTGCGAGTGAGTTTGTCATTGTTTGTCATCGCCAATAAACGATTGGTGAACAAACAAACGCAATCTACAGGACCTAACCGGCGCGGCCGCCAACGCGTGGACCAGACTGGAGTCTCTGCGGCACCCATGACGCCCGCTCGAAATTTAGGCCCCTCCTAAATTGCTTCTCCGGGTGAAACCCATACACATTCTATTCATAAGTTAATAATTAATAGCATTCTAATTGGATGAGATTACGAATGACTTCTATGTTTAAGACTGGCGGTATCACTTGTCCCGCTGGCACGCAAGAATAAAAGCAGCTCCAGAACGACGTCAAGGTTGTTCCATAGATTAGCTTGTTTGTGATAGGTCGGATATATGTCGGATACGGTGGGCCGCTACGCACAAGCTAGTATGCAGTTCAGGTTCACCAATATGTTAACCACCATATCATCGCTATCGTTACTTGACCAGAGTTGGAGTTAATGCACTCTGAATCTCATCGTATATGCAGGCTACTCGTCCACGTGCGTTGGCCTATCAGCCTATCAAGCAAGTATACACACCGACCGTTACGGAACTAAAGTTTGACTCCCACACTGGATCGGTACGTATTGATGATCATTGCAACTGTCGAGTGAACGGGGTCGAGTGTGAATTGTGATACTGGCGATGGGGTTTCTTGAGATTTGCTGCGGGTGAGATGATGCTCCGGCAGAAGGATAAGAACGTGCATACAGTCATTGGCTCGAAGGAGAGGGGATATTATCATTTGAACGAAATGCGTTTGAATAATGTAGGATAGACCCGTTACAATCGTGCATCCAAGTCCGAAAACAGAGTGTGCCTCGGCAGTTGCGTGGTGTCGATTTTGTTCCGAGCTGGAGCGCTGAAGAGCTTCTCAGATCTGGTGGATGCCTGCCGTATTGGATATCGCTATGGTGATGTCCGCTCTAGCGACTCTGAGTCTGAGTCTCCTGCGAATGCGAGTCCCTCTTGGCGACGACAGGGGTCCGAGTCCCAGTGCACGTGCTGGAGTCCTGGCAAAACATTACAATAGTCTCTCCACCGCCCAACTGCGCGCCTTCTCCAAGTGAGTTGCAGGCCAGGAGACCGTGACGTACTACGGTATGGTCATCCTGCGCTCTCCAAGTCCCAGGCTACTGTGCTTGGTACGGCCAGGTGCTAAGCTCAAGCCGGAACCTCGTCCGCGACACACACCACCGTGACTTTGCTGTGTGCGCATTTTAGAGAATGTGCCATAGTGAATCTTGCACAGGTGATCTGCTTAAGTATGACGCTCATATATAGGTGAGCGGCCAACCATTGTGAACCCGGTCACCGCCTCAAACAGTTTTCACAGCGGTTGAGGTTACCTCACCGTTTTGAGGTGGGTGCTGCGGGTGCCCGTTCGTTCATTCAGACACCCCTGATTATCCGGTATTTGGGGTAAACATTGAACCGAAATACTCACTGTCCCTCCTGTGGTAAGTTCGGACATCCACTGAGTGCCGGCGGCTGAATCGTCGTATGTTGTTGCCCCTCTATAAGGATCTACAAAACGTGCTCACAAGTCTCTTTCATCTACCACTATGGTATGCACCCCGTTGAAGCCCACTTCCATTTCTCCCATCCAGATTTACGCCCTTGCACTTGAATCGTCTCCGCCCCAGCCCTCAAACGTGAACGGGCCCCTCCAGCTGCGCACAGTGTTTGGTATTGTGATTGGGCTACGTGCGTGTATTTGCATCTTTCTCCGTCTATGAAGCGACTGACGCGACATTGCAGTCGGCTTTGTGCTGCTCTTATTCTCATTCTCGTTTTTATACCGTCGATGCTGCCGCCCCGAGGCAACACCTCCACGATCGCCACCACGTCCATGTATGGTTTTGTTTACCACGATTTGCGTATTACTTACATTCCTCCCAACAGCTCGTGGAAATGTGCCTCGCCGCCGACCTCGAGAACGGCACGTTGAAGACACCATTGCTACACCAATGACATCTCTCACGTCGTCAAGGGAGGACAGAGCTCCGCCGCCGCCGCCATACGATGGACAAAGCTTCCGCCATATACCGAGCAGAATTCTGTGGACCTCGTATGCATTCCTCCGATAGCTAGACTTGAGACTTAGAGAGCGTAGATGACTTCACGATCATGGTTCTGGAACCGTGTTCTTTCTCATGACCTTTTTTTTTTATTATTGTCGCCGCGCTATTCGTCTCCGGCCGCCTGCTTCTCTGCAACCGCAGATACGGCGGAGACGTGGGGCAATCAGGGTCCAGGTGATGGGTCCAACGCCGGGGATGGGTTTTGGGAAGGTGGAGGACCTGGTGCCACCTCCCCCAGTTTACACGTCGACGGGCAAGCCTCCGTCTTTCTCTCGAAGGAGATCTGTGGCGGGTCGTGGGGTCAGGCTCTGGAGGAGGATGAGCCGCGGGCTGCGCGGTAGCAAGGCCTACAGAACAGTAGCGGTGTTGGACACAGCTTCTTCTCCTTCTCGAAAGTGATAGTGATGATGATGCTGTTGCTCCCTATTGAGCTTATCTTGCTCTGGCTTGTTCCATTTCCAAGGGAGAGAGGAATTGGTGCGAACGAAGAATTAGCGACGTCTCAATCTAGCTCACGATACCCCGCGCGTCACCATACTCAGATTTCACTTTCTTGGTTTAAGACGGACAGCCCGCTGGATGTTTTAGCATCTTGCACATGGACACGCACGTCTCTGAGCTACAAGCTAAATCCTCTCTATCGCCCGGCAATTCATCTGCATCATACGTGTGCTGATGCCCTAGATTAGGTTGGCCACAAAGTGCAACCTATCTCCTGTTCCTTTATCCCTCTCTTCCCATGCACTTTGCATGTTTGACGCGTACGATACGGACACCATACCATACCATACCACACGGATCGACGTATCTACTGTCCCTGCACCCTGCCAGTCGCCTACTCACGTGCCCAGACCGCGACACCATCCACTCAAACCGGAACGCCAAGGCACGAAATCCTCAGTCGGCGTGGCTGTTGCCATTCCGGCAGTATTGAGGCAGTAGAGGATAGATGTACCCAGCGAGGGCCACCGGTCGCCCGATGTCCATGCGAGCGAGATGACTAGTTTACTATCTTGTGCACTTTCTTTCGAATTCCAAAGCACAACGGTTGGTTTTCGATCACGCTGTCGTCAAGCCTGCTCAGTTGGACGTTCTTGCTTAAAGCGTATTGATATCCAATGAGTCAACGTGGTCAATTTTGATGGCGTCCTGATTCATGAATTGGTCGAGGCAACATATTGCAAATGACCTCTATCCTGGCATATCGAAGGAGCACTGCTACCCTTTCATAGTTTTCACAGAAGTCTGTTGGTCGACTGCGTTGCTCAACGCATTTGACCAACAGACTTCTGTGAAAACTGAAATGAGAAATGAGGAGAAAAGCTAGCAAATGGATGTCGCTATTGACGAGTATTTTGAGACGTGCCTCGAAGTGATGGTGGGTAGTTTATGGGAGAATGCGCGAGCGGGATGCTGCTGCTGTGAATTATGTGTGTGTTGTATCTCTTTCCATGCCATGCCTATGGATTCTGATCTCCTATCTTTATTTTTCGCACTGCGTCGTTTAAGCTCGTCATAACAAGCGATCGTATCGAGCATTCTTCAACATACCCCGGAAGCGGGACCCACGATCCTCTCGCACACATCTCACATCCGTCACATCAGCAAAAGAGCCGCCTTGTATCGGTTGTGGATGCCGAGGAAGCGATTGATAGGGGTACTCCAGGAAGCTGATTTCGCCCCACTCGAGCGGTCAACAAGAAAACTCTGCACCAGCTGTTTCGCACACAACCATTTCATTCAGATGGATTACGGCGTTT
>MU123921.1:0-12761 GCA_014904935.1 Melanogaster broomeanus | reverse complement strand
GTCATTTTCGCTTTGGGGGATGTTTTTCGTTGCTCCATCTGGTACCCCTTACTGCGGAACGTTATACCCAACCTAATCGTTAACGGATTCTACCACTGACTAGCAACTTACCTGCGGCCATGTACACTATTACTGTCGCATCAATGTATTCTAGAATTAACACTGCTACATATTATCTTGGTAGGACAGCTGCCATTCTGGAAAAACACAAATTGCTTCCGCTGTTACTTCGATCAATCGGACATGGAATTGGTCATTGCAGTGTTGACGCAACGTGTTGTTCTGCAACGACAAGTCCTCACAGGCCACATATCCCACGACGATAAACGAGTTTGAACTATACTTTCATGGCTTTTGTGAAGGGCCTACAGCAACTACGTTATGGTAGCAACCACGCACTGGATGTGTTAGGGTAAGTTATCTTGCTATGTTTGTTTTCTACATGGCAACCTGACCGGACCAAGCCTTAACCGATGGAAAGTCCATCGGTCAGTGCCTTTTGCCGTACCAGCCTACACACACCTACTTATAAACTAAATCCTTCCATTCGCCTCACTCGAACCTCGTCTCACCCACCCAGGTGTGGCGCATCGACTTCATAACTATTGGCGATCACAACGATAGTCTCACTACCAAAACTTACTATCAGTCATAGCAAACATCGACAATGCCCGGCTCAAGCACGCCACCATCTCCACCTCCGTCTATCCCAGGCTGGGCTGATCCACTCCTCGTCGCCGCGCTGCTCGGTAAGTCAGCTTTCTCTGGCTGCCGTTCTTAAACGAGTCCGGGCCTAACGACCCACCACCTACCTACATCCGCAATCCTCGTCGTCGGGTGGGTCGTTCCATCGCCACAGCGCTCTTCGGTCTCATTATTGTCGCCGCGCTATTCGTCTCCGGCCGCCTGCTTCTCTGCAACCGCAGATACGGGGAGGACGTGGAGAGCCGGGGCAGGAATCAGGGTCCAGTGATGGTCCAACGCCGGGGGATGGGTTTTGGGGAGGTGGAGGACCTGGTGCCACCTCCCCCAGTTTACACGTCGACGGGCAAGCCTCCGTCGTATTCCTCGAAGGAGGATCTGTCGGCGGGTCGTGGGGGTCAGGCTCTGGAGGAGGATGAGCCGCGGGCTGCGCCGGTAGCAAGGCCTACAGAACAGTAGCGGGGGCGGTGTTGGACACAGCTTCTTCCTTCTCGAAGTGAGTATGTAATGATGATGATGCTGTTGTTCTGCCTATGATGCTTATCTTGCTCTGGCTTGTTCCATTTCCAAGGGAGAGAGGAATTGGGCGAACGAAGAATTAGCGACGGTCGCAATCTAGCTCACGATACCCCGCGCGTCACCATACTCAGATTTCACTTTCTTGGTTTAAGACGGACAGCCCGCTGGATGTTTTAGCATCTTGCACATGGACACGCACGTCTCTGAGCTACAAGCTTAGAGGCTCACGATCGCCCGGCGATCGCATCTGCATCATACGTGTGCTGATGCCCTAGATTAGGTTGGCCACAAAGGGCAACCGTATCTCCTGTTCGATATCCCTCTCTTCCCATGCACTTTGCATGTTGACGCGTACGATACGACACCATACCATACCATACCACACGGATCGACGTACCTACTGCCCTGCACCCTGCCAGTCGCCTACTCACGTGCCCAGACCGCGACACCATCCGACAACGCTCAACACCGGAACGCCAAGGCACGAAATCCTCAGTCGGCGTGGCTGTTGCCATTCCGGCAGTATTGAGGCAGTAGAGGATAGATGTACCCAGCGATGGGCCACCGGTCGCCCGATGTCCATGCGAGCGAGATGACTAGTTTACTATCTTGTGCACTTTCTTTCGAATTCCAAAGCACAACGGTTGGTTTTCGATCACGCTGTCGTCAAGCCTGCTCAGTTGGACGTTCTTTGCTTAAAGCGTATTGATATCCAATGAGTCAACGTGGTCAATTTTGATGGCGTCCTGATTCATGAATTGGTCGAGGCAACATATTGCAAATGACCTCTATCCTGGCATATCGAAGGAGCACTGCTACCCTTTCATAGTTTTCACAGAAGTCTGTTGGTCGACTGCGTTGCTCAACGCATTTGACCAACAGACTTCTGTGAAAACTGAAATGAGAAATGAGGAGAAAAGCTAGCAAATGGATGTCGCTATTGACGAGTAGTTCTGAGACGTGCCTCGAAGTGATGGTGGGGTAGTTTATGGGAGGAATGCGCGAGCGGGATGCTGCTGCTGTGAATTAGGTGTGTGTTGTATCTCTTTCCATGCCATGCCTATGGATTCTGATCTCCTATCTTTATTTGTCGCACTGCGTCGTTTAAGCTCGTCATAACAAGCGATCGTATCGAGCATTCTTCAACATACCCCGGAAGCGGACGCCACGATCCTCTCGCACACATCTCACATCCGTCACATCAGCAAAAGAGCCGCCTTGTATCGGTTGTGGATGCCGAGGAAGCGATTGATAGGGGTACTCCAGGAAGCTGATTTCGCCCCACTCGAGCGGTCAACAGAAAACTCTGCACCAGCTGTTTCGCACACAACCATTTCATTCAGATGGATTACGGCGTTAGCGCTAGTGTTTTTTTTCTTGCCTGGCATCGTCGCAGCGTGTTCCAAGCTGCTGCTAGAACCCCCATTTCATGGAAGACACCGGAGCCTGGATTCTCCAACTCTCTAGTCTTACGTTCTCAAGTGCGTTCCAATCCAGAAAGTGGCGTCTCGGGGCCTCTTCCCTCAGTATGGGGCCTGATGTTTGTCTCAAACTTCAAAGTTCCCTTAAGTCGTTCTTGAAACGAAGAATCTAATAAATGTGCAAATAAGGGAATGCTCGTGGCAGGTGAGTTTGCGGAAAAGCTCTCCAAGTTTGTCACTTTATTCCACCACTTATATCGCCTCGAAGAGTCAATCGCACACTGCCTCGGTTTTCGGAATCGTCCGTCCAACCGTGTCTTCGTCACCTTCCCCGGCTGCCCATCTGGTCATTCAGATCTGTAGGTCGAACAAGACAGATATACCTAAATTCGAAACTCAGCTATATCACATGTGTGGGTCGTGGGATGTGATGGCGTTTGCAGCGTGATGTGACTGTATTCATTGTTTATTGCCAGCATGTATCCATCGATGGCGTGACATCCCGGTAAGCTTCAACGTTATGTCAAGTAAGCGCTAATACAGATGATGGTTTGATGCAGCTTATCTGACGATGGTAATGGTTCACGCGGTACCCGCAGTGGTTACGCCCCCGAACAAGTTCTCAGATTCTCGGCTCTGCTCATCCTTCTCGTCGTCTGGCTGACGTGCCACTCGCAAATCAAAGATGGTCATTGTCTGACGGCACATCGCAAATACCTAAGCACCGCTTTCCTTCCGCTTACGCCATGGGAGCTTCCGATTTCTCATGTGTGGTTAGGTGCGTCTTGTACCGTCTTTTCCGGAGTTATCTCACCGTACCCAGCTCTCCGAACTAGGTAGGTTTGGATTTTTGCAATTATCTATACTCCACCACTTTTGCGTCAGGTCCGAAACCTTTTATCTGCCCTCGTTAAGGGGACCCTATACAAAGCTATCGGCAGCCGCACCCTATTTCACGCCATTCTTCGTGGAAGGGTTGTCCGTCGGTGCCTGCCGTGCGTGGGTAGTGATTAATTTATCGCTGGTATGTGGTCAATATCCTGTGTGCAATTAATAGCGGTGAGGACGGACCACACGCTACTAATCTCTGCAATCCCAAATGCGCTCGCCGAATGTTTGCCGAGTTGTGCTTCGGTGCCTGTCGTTGTGTCGGTGACGATCAATTTATTTGGATAATACTCTTTATCCAATCAATAAGGGCGGTGGTCTCACACGCCCCATCTCTGCAGCCCTAAATCCGCTCGCAAAATGTTTGGGGAGGCAATGGAAGTTGGTTTTGCTCAGGGCAACTCAGAGGGCGTCAATGAGTCAGGAACGATCTTGGGAATGAGAATACCGTATCATTGCATATTGCCAAGACGTACGTGTCTGATTCAGCGTCTGGCAGGCGGCCGGTGTTCGGAGGTGCGTCGACCCAGTCTATGACGTTACTCGCAATAGCGAGTTCTCCAGGGTTTGACATCACAGAGCATATATCATGTGAACCCCCTGACGAGTGTTATGATATCTTGTGTCATGCTGTTAGGGTGAGCTGAATCGAATTTTCTCAATCGCTGTATTTGACCAAGCGTCGCATGCCGCACGCGGCCGTCGTGGACGTTCCTCTAGTCATCGAAATTTGAAGGTAACCTCCTGGATGTATACAACGTTTTCCTGTCACAGAATGGAATTGCCGTTGTCCCGTCTTCTTTTCCGACGCATCAAATCGCTTCTCTGACGCTGGTCGACCTGCAGCTGACCATATCTCCACGCGTTCGATGGGATTAAGGTTTGATCATGGCTTATCACATCTGCCACCAATCACCTGGTGATTTCCGGTACACAAATACTAGGAATGTATCTAAGTCGACCATTAAGGGAACCTTTCGGTGGATGTGGCATATAGAAGGAAAAAGTCACCTTTTAGAATCATCTCATTTCGCTCTCTTCCCCGGATCAACGCGGTAGAGGAAGTCACCCGTCTTCACATCCGCCGCAGATACTCAGGAGCCGTTGTCGTCTTGGAACCCTGAACTGATCGGCCCTTCCTACTTAAAGTACTGACGCTTATAAACGCATATAGTGCAGACAGTCGTCAGGAAACGTTCCCATCATCCAGTCGGGTTCAACCTCCGTTCTCCATACGTATGACTTCGACTCACTGGCACTCATGCTTTCCATCCCTTCCTGGAGAAATCATGCATGTCGTTGTAATTGCTGTCATTGGTGAGCTACGCTGGCTTGAAACATACTGAATGCACATTGATCAAACTTCCAAGTTGTGCTCGTTTTGTTAATGGGTAGCCTCATGCGGCGACGTCCTCCCGGCGTCGCACGTCCTGCGAGTAAGTTAATGATTATTTGTCATGGCAAATAAACGTATGGTGAACCAACAAACGCACTGAACAGGACAACCCCAGCGCGGCCGCCAACGCGTGGACCAGCCTGTAGTAGCTCTACGACGCCCCTGACGTCTACCCGAAACTCCGGCCCCTCCCCGAATGCTTCTCCAAGCTATACCCGTACCCATTCTATTCATAAGTTAATAATTAAAAGCATTCTAATTGGGTGAGATCACGAATGACTTCTATGTTAGGATCCGGGGGGGGGGGGGGATGTTACTTGTCCCGCTGGCCCGAGAGAATGAGAGCACTTCCACAACAGCGTCATGATTGTTCCATACACCCAACTTGTTTGTTATATGTCGATATTACTACCGTGGGCCGCTATCCATAAGCTATGCAGTTCAGGTTCATCAATGAGTTTGATCACCCTATCATCATTATCGTTACCTGACGGAGATGAAGTCAACTCACTCGGAGTCTGATACAGTATATTATTATTATGTGCAGGCTACTCGTCCACGTGCGCTGGCCCATCAAGCAAGTACAGTACACATACTGAACCGTCACGGAACTAAAGTTTGACTCCCACGCTGGCATCGGTACGTTTTGATGATCATTGCAACTGTTGAATGAACGGGATCGACTGTGAATCTGGGATACTGGCGATGGGTTTCTGAGGGTTTCTGAGATTTGCTGCGGTTGAGATGATGCTCCGGCCGAAGGATAAGAACGTGCATACAGTCATTGGCTCGAAGGAGAGGGGATATTATCATTTGAACGAAATACGTTTGAATAATGTAGGATAGACCCGTTACAATCGTGCATCCAAGTCCAGAAACGGAGACTCGTCGGAGAGTGTGACGGCAGCTGCGTGGTGTCGATTTTGCTCCGGGCTGAAAGAGCTTCTCAGATCTGGTGGATGTTTGCCTTACTGGATATCGCGATGATGATGTCCGCTCTAGCGACCCTGAGTCTGGGTCCTGCGAATACGAGTCCCTCCTTGGTGACGACAGGCGAATATTCATTAGCCTCTTCACCGCCCAATTGCGCGCTTTCTCCAAGTGAGCTGTAAGAGACCGTGACGTACTACATACGGTATGACTCGGACCATCCCACGCTCTCCAACGTTCCAACTCCCAGGCCTGGCTGCTGCGCTTGGTACGGCAAGGCGCTGTAAGCTGAGGTCGGAACTTCGTCCATGACTCATCCTACTTTGCTGTGTGCGCATTTAGAGAATGTTCCATAGTCAATCTTGCACAGGTGATCTGCCTAAGTATCACGCTTTATAGGTGAGCGGCCAACTATTCTGGACCGGGCCACCGCCTCAAACATTTTCACAGCGGTTTCTACCTCCCATCGATGTTATCTGACCATTTTGAGGTAGAAAATATAGGTGTAGCGTCGATGCGGCGGGTGCCTGTTCATTCATTCAGAAAGACCAGATTTACTTTGGGGTGAACGCTAAATATTGAACCGTAATACCCACTGCTCCTCCTGAGGTAGGTCCGGACATCCACCGAGCGCTGGCGGCTGAATCGTCGCAGGTTTTTTGCCCCCCCTCTATAAGGACCACAAACGTGCTCACAAGTCTCTTTTATCAACCACTATGGTTTACACCCCGTCGAAGCCCACTGCCGTTTCTCCCTTCCAGCCTTACGTCTTTGTACTTGAATCGCCTCCGCCGCAGCCCTCAAACGTGAACGAGGCCTTCAGCCGCGCACAGTGTTCGGTATTGTGATTGGCCTACGTGGGTGTCTTTACATCTTTCTCCGTCTACCAAGCGAGTGACACAACATTACAGTCTGCTTTGTGCTGCTCTTATTCTCCTTCTCGTTTTTATACCGTCGATGCTTCCGCCCCAAGGCAACACCCCCAGGATCACCATCGCCTCCACGTGCGGCTTTGTCTACCACGATTTTGCGTATTCGTCTCTGAATTACATTCCTCACCAACAGCTCGTGGAAGTGTGTCCCGTCGCGGACCTCGACAACCGCACGTTGCAGACACCATTGCTACCCCAATGACATCTCTCACGTCGTCAAGGGAGGACAGAGCTCCGCCCCCCGCCCCGCCCCCGCCCCGCCATACGATGGGACAAAGCTTCCGCCGTATACCGAGCAGAATTCTGTGGACCTCGTACGCATTCCTCCGATAGCTAGACTTGCGACTTAGAGAACGTGTATGACTTCACGAACATGGTTCTGGAACCATGTTCTTTCTCATGACCTTTTTTTTGTCATTTTCGCTTTTGGGGCGAGGTTTTTTCGTTGCTCGTCTGATACCCCTTACTGCGGAACCTTATACCCCAACCTAATCGTTATCGAAATCTACCAATGAAGACCAGTAATTTACCTCCGTCGATGCATATTACTGTCGCATCAATGTGTTCTAGAATTAACAGTGATATTATCTCGCCAACGACAGCCATTCTGGACACACAAATTGCTTCCGTTGTTAACTCGATCAATCATTTCCCACAAATCGCGGACATGGAATTGGCTAAACGGTGTTCATGCAACGTGTTGTTCTCCAGTTGTGTTCTCCTACAACAAGTCCCACGACGATAAACGAGGCTGAATTGTGCTTTCATGGCTTTTGTGAAGGGCCTACAACAACTACGTTATGGTAGCAACCATGCACTGGATGTGTCAGGGTAAGTTACCTTGCTATGCTTGTTTTCTACATGGAAACCAGACGGGACCAAGCCTTAACCGATCCATCTTCTTCTTCTCGGTCAGTACCTTTGCCGTACCGTCCTACACACCCCTACTTATAAACTAAATCCTTCCATTCGCCTCACTCGACCCTCATCTCACCCCAACCGCGCATCGACTTCATAACTACTGGCGATTACAACGATAACCTCACTACAAATAACCTCTATCAGTCATAGCAAACATCTTCTTCTTAGCGCTAGTGTTTTTTTTCTTGCCTGGCATCGTCGCAGCGTGTTCCAAGCTGCTGCTAGAACCCCCATTTCATGGAAGACACCGGAGCCTGGATTCTCCAACTCTCTAGTCTTACGTTCTCAAGTGCGTTCCAATCCAGAAAGTGGCGTCTCGGGGCCTCTTCCCTCAGTATGGGGCCTGATGTTTGTCTCAAACTTCAAAGTTCCCTTAAGTCGTTCTTGAAACGAAGAATCTAATAAATGTGCAAATAAGGGAAATGCTCGTGGCAGGTGAGTTTGCGGAAAAGCTCTCCAAGTTTGTCACTTTATTCCACCACTTATATCGCCTCGAAGAGTCAATCGCACAACTGCCTCGGTTTTCGGAATCGTCCGTCCAACCGTGTCTTCGTCACCTTCCCCGGCTGCCCATCTGGGTCATTCAGATCTGTAGTCGAACAAGACAGATATACCTAAATTCGAAACTCAGCTATATCACATGTGTGGGTCGTGGGATGTGATGGCGTTTGCAGCGTGATGTGACTGTATTCATTGTTTATTGCCAGCATGTATCCATCGATGGCGTGACATCCCGGTAAGCTTCAACGTTATGTCAAGTAAGCGCTAATACAGATGATGGTTTGATGCAGCTTATCTGACGATGGTAATGGTTCACGCGGTACCCGCAGTGGTTACGCCCCGAACAAGTTCTCAGATTCTCGGCTCTGCTCATCCTTCTCGTCGTCTGGCTGACGTGCCACTCGCAAATCAAAGATGGTCATTGTCTGACGGCACATCGCAAATACCTAAGCACCGCTTTCCTTCCGCTTACGCCATGGAGCTTCCGATTTCTCATGTGTGGTTAGGTGCGTCTTGTACCGTCTTTTCCGGAGTTATCTCACCGTACCCAGCTCTCCGAACTAGGTAGGTTTGGATTTTTGCAATTATCTATACTCCACCACTTTTGCGTCAGGTCCGAAACCTTTTATCTGCCCTCGTTAAGGGGACCCTATACAAAGCTATCGGCAGCCGCACCCTATTTCACGCCATTCTTCGTGGAAGGGTTGTCCGTCGGTGCCTGCCGTGCGTGGGTAGTGATTAATTTATCGCTGGTATGTGGTCAATATCCTGTGTGCAATTAATAGCGGTGAGGACGGACCACACGCTACTAATCTCTGCAATCCCAAATGCGCTCGCCGAATGTTTGCCGAGTTGTGCTTCGGTGCCTGTCGTTGTGTCGGTGACGATCAATTTATTTGGATAATACTCTTTATCCAATCAATAAGGGCGGTGGTCTCACACGCCCCATCTCTGCAGCCCTAAATCCGCTCGCAAAATGTTTGGGGAGGCAATGGAAGTTGGTTTTGCTCAGGGCAACTCAGAGGGCGTCAATGAGTCAGGAACGATCTTGGGAATGAGAATACCGTATCATTGCATATTGCCAAGACGTACGTGTCTGATTCAGCGTCTGGCAGGCGGCCGGTGTTCGGAGGTGCGTCGACCCAGTCTATGACGTTACTCGCAATAGCGAGTTCTCCAGGGTTTGACATCACAGAGCATATATCATGTGAACCCCCTGACGAGTGTTATGATATCTTGTGTCATGCTGTTAGGGTGAGCTGAATCGAATTTTCTCAATCGCTGTATTTGACCAAGCGTCGCATGCCGCACGCGGCCGTCGTGGACGTTCCTCTAGTCATCGAAATTTGAAGGTAACCTCCTGGATGTATACAACGTTTTCCTGTCACAGAATGGAATTGCCGTTGTCCCGTCTTCTTTTCCGACGCATCAAATCGCTTCTCTGACGCTGGTCGACCTGCAGCTGACCATATCTCCACGCGTTCGATGGGATTAAGGTTTGATCATGGCTTATCACATCTGCCACCAATCACCTGGTGATTTCCGGTACACAAATACTAGGAATGTATCTAAGTCGACCATTAAGGGAACCTTTCGGTGGATGTGGCATATAGAAGGAAAAAGTCACCTTTTAGAATCATCTCATTTCGCTCTCTTCCCCGGATCAACGCGGTAGAGGAAGTCACCCGTCTTCACATCCGCCGCAGATACTCAGGAGCCGTTGTCGTCTTGGAACCCTGAACTGATCGGCCCTTCCTACTTAAAGTACTGACGCTTATAAACGCATATAGTGCAGACAGTCGTCAGGAAACGTTCCCATCATCCAGTCGGGTTCAACCTCCGTTCTCCATACGTATGACTTCGACTCACTGGCACTCATGCTTTCCATCCCTTCCTGGAGAAATCATGCATGTCGTTGTAATTGCTGTCATTGGTGAGCTACGCTGGCTTGAAACATACTGAATGCACATTGATCAAACTTCCAAGTTGTGCTCGTTTTGTTAATGGGTAGCCTCATGCGGCGACGTCCTCCCGGCGTCGCACGTCCTGCGAGTAAGTTAATGATTATTTGTCATGGCAAATAAACGTATGGTGAACCAACAAACGCACTGAACAGGACAACCCCAGCGCGGCCGCCAACGCGTGGACCAGCCTGTAGTAGCTCTACGACGCCCCTGACGTCTACCCGAAACTCCGGCCCCTCCCCGAATGCTTCTCCAAGCTATACCCGTACCCATTCTATTCATAAGTTAATAATTAAAAGCATTCTAATTGGGTGAGATCACGAATGACTTCTATGTTAGGATCCGGGGGGGGGGGGGATGTTACTTGTCCCGCTGGCCCGAGAGAATGAGAGCACTTCCACAACAGCGTCATGATTGTTCCATACACCCAACTTGTTTGTTATATGTCGGATATTACTACCGTGGGCCGCTATCCATAAGCTATGCAGTTCAGGTTCATCAATGAGTTTGATCACCCTATCATCATTATCGTTACCTGACCGGAGATGAAGTCAACTCACTCGGAGTCTGATACAGTATATATTATTATGTGCAGGCTACTCGTCCACGTGCGCTGGCCCATCAAGCAAGTACAGTACACATACTGAACCGTCACGGAACTAAAGTTTGACTCCCACGCTGGCATCGGTACGTTTTGATGATCATTGCAACTGTTGAATGAACGGGATCGACTGTGAATCTGGGATACTGGCGATGGGGTTTCTGAGGGTTTCTGAGATTTGCTGCGGTTGAGATGATGCTCCGGCCGAAGGATAAGAACGTGCATACAGTCATTGGCTCGAAGGAGAGGGGATATTATCATTTGAACGAAATACGTTTGAATAATGTAGGATAGACCCGTTACAATCGTGCATCCAAGTCCAGAAACGGAGACTCGTCGGAGAGTGTGACGGCAGCTGCGTGGTGTCGATTTTGCTCCGGGCTGAAAGAGCTTCTCAGATCTGGTGGATGTTGCCTTACTGGATATCGCGATGATGATGTCCGCTCTAGCGACCCTGAGTCTGGGTCCTGCGAATACGAGTCCCTCCTTGGTGACGACAGGCGAATATTCCATTAGCCTCTTCACCGCCCAATTGCGCGCTTTCTCCAAGTGAGCTGTAAGACCGTGACGTACTACATACGGTATGACTCGGACCATCCCACGCTCTCCAACGTTCCAACTCCCAGGCCTGGCTGCTGCGCTTGGTACGGCAAGGCGCTGTAAGCTGAGGTCGGAACTTCGTCCATGACTCATCCTACTTTGCTGTGTGCGCATTTTAGAGAATGTTCCATAGTCAATCTTGCACAGGTGATCTGCCTAAGTATCACGCTTTATAGGTGAGCGGCCAACTATTCTGGACCGGGCCACCGCCTCAAACATTTTCACAGCAGTTTCTACCTCCCATCGATGTTATCTGCTCATTTTGAGGTAGAAAATATAGGTGTAGCGTCGATGCGGCGGGTGCCTGTTCATTCATTCAGAAAGACCAGATTACTTTGGGTGAACGCTAAATATTGAACCGTAATACCCACTGCTCCTCCTGAGGTAGGTCCGGACATCCACCGAGCGCTGGCGGCTGAATCGTCGCAGGTTTTTTGCCCCTCCTCTATAAGGACCACAAACGTGCTCACAAGTCTCTTTCATCAACCACTATGGTTTACACCCCGTCGAAGCCCACTGCCGTTTCTCCCTTCCAGCCTTACGTCTTTGTACTTGAATCGCCTCCGCCGCAGCCCTCAAACGTGAACGAGGCCCTTCAGCCGCGCACAGTGTTCGGTATTGTGATCGGCCTACGTGGGTGTCTTTACATCTTTCTCTGTCTACCAAGCGAGTGACACAACATTACAGTCTGCTTTGTGCTGCTCTTATTCTCATTCTCGTTTTTATACCGTCGATGCTTCCGCCCCAAGGAAACACCCCCAGGATCACCACCGCCTCCACGTACGGCTTTGTCTACCACGATTTTGCGTATTCGTCTCTGAATTACATTCCTCACCAACAACAGCTCGTGAAGTGTGTCCCGTCGCGGACCTCGACAACGGCACGTTGACGACACCATTGCTACACCAATGACATCTCTCACGTCGTCAAGGGAGGACAGAGCTCCGCCCCCGCCCCCGCCCCCGCCCCCGCCAGACGATGGGACAAAGCTTCCGCCGTATACCGAGCAGAATTCTGTGGACCTCGTACGCATACCTCCGATAGCTAGACTTGCGACTTAGAGAACGTGTATGACTTCACGAACATGGTTCTGGAACCATGTTCTTTCTCATGACCTTTTTTTTTGTCATTTTCGCTTTTGGGGCGAGGTTTTTCGTTGCTCGTCTGATACCCCTTACTGCGGAACCTTATACCCCAACCTAATCGTTATCGAAATCTACCATTGAAGACCAGTAACTTACCTCCGTCGATGCATATTACTGTCGCATCAATGTGTTCTAGAATTAACAGTGATATTATCTCGCCAACGACAGCCATTCTGGACACACAAATTGCTTCCGTTGTTAACTCGATCAATCATTTCCCACAAATCGCGGACATGGAATT
>MU123920.1:23526-50230 GCA_014904935.1 Melanogaster broomeanus | reverse complement strand
ATGGTGATATGGTCTAATATGAGAATAAGTAACATCTACGCATACCTGATGATATGGGGTAAGATGAAGAAGGGGAATGCACGGGGAGAGTAAAATATAAGCGCATATCATTTTTTAACACTAGATCACATTTTCTGGTACTGGATACCACACAACGTTGCCCCGCGAGATGGTAAATCTCGTGAATCGCCCACTTCCATAGACTGAATGTGACGACATACAAATTTTTATTATCCAGCTAAAATCTCACATGACGTGATACCTGATCAGACTGGACGATGTCCGAAGTTCCCTGGGGTTAAACGTTAATCTATGACGCCATTACTGCAAACCACAACCATTCCTTCTGATCCATCCATCCTTTCCCCACGTCTTAACACCGGCATCGTGTACAATGCTCTTGATCACACCGTGCATTGGCCAGCGGACGAATTCCTCGTCCTCGTTATACACCGTCATGCATAAGACGATGCCCAGTTCCGGCCGCTGCAGGAAATCATAAGTACTGGACTTGCTTGAGCTTGAGCGTGACTCAGAGTGGCTGCCCGTCGCTCCATTCGCGCAATCAGTTCCAGGGCAGAACCTATCATTCAACTACCCGTATGGGACATGGCGGGTCAGGCCCTTCCCCCGACGATGTCGTGCCATAACCCCGTGGCATTCCGCAATGCATGTTTGCAAGAGATAACACATTGACATGTTTGGAGAGCTGAAATTTCGTCCAAGTTGTGCTGTCGGAGCAGTGCACGCATCGATTGAGACCCGAGAGTCATAAACAATGACGCCATGGTGAGACGTCTGCAACGTCTGTTTATCTTGGTTCCGTACTGATGTTGGGTTGGCGGGGACAGATAGAGAACCGCGTGACCGATCTAGCATTCTACTTCTCACCGATAGACTTCGTTGGGGCCGCAGCACTCACCGGTACTCACCTCCCGCTATCTTGTCCCAGCAGCAGTCGAGAAATAAGACCAAGCGTAGCGAAACCCTCTTCCATCGGACCATGGTCAACGTTTCAAGCTCAATTCCTACCTTCAAGTTCTTATAGCAGGTCCTCTGGTCTGGAAGTCATCGTCGTAGACAGCTGATTTTGCTCTTCTCGGTCACCACATTTTATTCAGAGAAGGTTTGAGAACTACATAATACCCTACCGGCTGGATGGTCCGTCAGGGCTTCGCTCGTCCATCATCGAAAATCATGTAACTGCCTCTGATTCCGAGTAACACCACTAGCAGAAGAATGGCCCCTCATGTGAACTTCGTACCATGCCCGAGGAATGTCATTCCCTCAGTATCCACAATACTTTACAGCGCTCAAAGTCTACACAAACAGAAAGGAACCTGAGGGACATAGGGGTCATCATCAGTCACAACATGCGAACATGTTCACTGCTGCTTTGCAGTTTCTGATACTGCAACCAGCAGCTCCAGACCCGTGATCGTTTGAAAATGCTCACAAGGTTCCTGGTCATATCGGCGCCATCCAAGCGATTGAGCCCCTTTGCAGTATCAGTAAATCGAGCCGAATGCAATCCTGGTCGTGATGGCTCGCCCGATTACCCAGTGAGGAAGCAAGTAGTGGTGGTAATATGAGAGAATAGTTCGAGGTAGCCCGGAGAAGCGGAAGTCTACAGCGGGTGACGGCGAGGATTTATTCGCCCAGGGCTAGGAATGACACCGACCTGGGTCTTCTGGTGACACGCGATTGAGAGGATTGACTCGATCAGATGGTGATGATACACGATTTACCTGTTTGATCGATTATACGCGACTCAGCTAAGGGATCTTCGGCGATTCATTTGCAAGTCTGATGTCTGTCTCGGTCAAATATAACTACCCCTCCTTCGATTATTCGATTATATTATATATTACACTAATTATGAGCACGAGTTGATCATGCTTGAGTAGCTAAGTGCCTCCTCAAGTTTCAGCAAAGGCATCCCTAATATCATCTGTGACCGCCAATGAAGACCGAGTGGCGTTAGGGACCTCCACCTGAGGCTCCTCTCTTTCGCCTTGTCTCCTTGTCCATGCGCAGTTTCTCCACGTAAATGAAAGTAAGGATGACGAGATCCAACATATGTTCTGCCTGAGGTGCGATCTCCAGACTCGCCTTCCTCTTCTTTCCTATAATACCGACGGTAGCTCGGTGGTACCGCGCGATTTCGGAGCGTGATTCGTCATCAAGAGAAAGCTACGAGATTTGTTAATGGAGTAAAATACGATGAGGACTGACTGATGTCCTCACAACGACGACCCTGTGGTACATATCCCATCGGTAACGTCGGGGCCAGTGAACGTCCGTTTGCTGCATGTACGAGTCTGTTGACCACGGAATCGCACAAGAAAATAAATGAAGCTGCACCTTCCAAAGAACCCATGTCTCGGCAGGAAGACGTTCGACTCCAGCTCCCTCCCTCCAAGCCTGAATATCGATGACCCCCAACAATGCCAATCAATCTGCCCGACCATTTCAAAGTGATCGTTCATCTGGAATCACCCTGGGCTTGTCTTCTATCGGCTGATAGTCGTCGTACGCATTCCGAAGCGGAACGGCGTGTCGCTCACGACGACGGCTTGGCCGTATTCGTTGGTAAAAACGGCATTGCGGCCGCTTTCAGATGAGAGAGTGAGGATCATCGTGTACGGCAAGCGAGAAAAATCATTGAGGTACTATGTCTTTTAACTTGCTGTAGTGCCAAGCCCTGGAGCCAGAATGGTCTGTCGAGGCAGTAAGGTGTGTGGTGCTCCCTTACCCTTGATGAGCGTGAGGCGGTATTGATGCCAACGACTGCGGAAACGTCAATTGCCCTGATCTTTGATCCACCCCTTTTGCTGCTGTGGACCCTTTGGCCCAACCCCTGCCGCAATGGATATTGAATGTTCTTCGCGGAAGGAAATGAGCGGCCAAATGCGTGCACGGCGGAAGGGTCCTGCAGAGCCCCTTGAGTTCTAGAAATTCCCATACAGCAATGAGCATGCCATGCTGTGACATATACTGCGGCGCGAGCCGTTCAAACCAAGGAAACGAAGGGATAGAGTTGCGCACGCCCTCACCAGCCTCACCTGCCAAGCACCTCAACAACGAATCAAGGCCGGACGTTAGGTGGAGGAGTCTTAGCGATGCTGTGTTGCGGTTAAACAAGGATGACTTAATTGGCAGCTAAAGACTCTAACCCCTTCGCTACCGACCTCCCACCCTCAGAATGTAGAATCATCTGATCGTCTGCGTGAAGTGGCCGATCCAGGTCATCCAAAGCTCAATGGTCCACATAAGTAGTACCAGGGTGACAGTATAAGGTGATCCACCGAACGATGTCATACTTACAACTGTCTCACGGGCCACCACCTCCATTACTTCGTGCGCGTCTCTCCTTGTCCATACGGAGTCTCTCCACGTAAACAAATGTGAGGGGGACTCCCCTAGTCAGGGCATTCACTTCGTCGGAGACGCAGCGGGAGCAGGGGCTTCCCTTAGACTAGCCTGTTTGTCCTACATAGGGTACTCTACCCCACAAAGGACAGAAATTGATTCAAAAAAAAAAAAAAAAAAAACAAATGTGAGGACAATCAGGTCCAGTATATGGATGACGTCAGGATCAACATCCAGATGCGGCTTCTTCTTGGGTCCAATGATTCCAAGGGTGCCCCTGTGGTACCTTACAACCTCTGTTCGGGACCCGTCGTCCCGCGACAACTGCGGAGACAAATGAGCGCTCCAACATCTATGAAATTATCCACATACTAACCACCACAACTCTGAACAGCATATCCCATCTATATGGCAGACCATCCGGCCCGGTGAATGTACGTTTTCTATAGGGGGTTCAACCATCAGTTTCAATGTCCTCTGCACGAGCAAAAACACTGACCGTCCTCTTATCCCATGTCGAGGGAGAAAGTCGTTGGTCTACATCTCTTGACCATTGATACGGAACGTCAATGATCCGAACAAATTCCACTCTATTTCTCCCGTAACGTCGAAATGATCGCATGTCCAAGGGGTTTGTGCTCGCCTGGATCTTCCGGATAGTAGTGGTTCCCAATTTTCCAAGTGTGAATAGGTGAGAGGATTTGTACAACACTTGTCCAGTTTCATTGGTCATGACGGCGTTGCGCACTGACTGGGAGGATAGAGTGAGCTGCATGGTGAGCTTGATGATTGGGTTTGGGATGGATCTCGGCCCCGCTAGCTTGTACAAAACGCATCATGCTGCAGAGGTGATACGGGGTGGCTACGCGAGTCTTGGAGGCTGTGTGTTTTGAAGAGGAAAGTCTACCGCCCTGGTCCACCTTGGCACAACACAAAGTTCGGGAGGGGGAAGGCCAGACCCAATCAGTGTCTGTGGAGTCAAAACGTGCAATTGAGGGTTTGACAAACGCGTACTTAGTCCAAGAAAGTTCTCACGGGTAGTGGTGTGATGTGCGAAGGAATTCTTGGGGGGGCATTGGTACATAGGTACATGGCTATACATCAATATCACTGGACATGTATACAGCTGATTTCAACCTCCCCAGTCACTCTCCTTGCATCGTCTCCGGAATCCGCCTCCTCTACCTAGCACGCCTCCTCCTGGGCCCGAGCCCGAATTTGTTCCAGATAAAAACCTTCCACGCATTACCAGCACAAGGGACTTCCGAACCGGCAGGCTGTGTCTATTGCAGCACGACGAGCGCGGGCATGTCCCAGGAGTGGACAGGAGGACGCTCCCGGATTAAGCAATCAAGAGCGACCAACCCCCAAGGGTAAGTATGAGATTCTCAACGACATTGATAACTCTTGCAATGATACTTCCAGTTGGGCTTCCGGACCAAGTAGTCGAGACCCAAATGGATCGATTTGTATCTCTTGCAAGACATGTATTTGCGGAGCATGCCACAACGTCACGGCGGCCCGTCGCGGTAAGGACCGGATGTCCCATGCAGGTGGTTAGAAGAAGATAGGTTCGTCCCTGGAGCTGTTTTCCCGATGTGGCGACGGGTTTAACTGACTTGAGTCATGAACCCAGGTGGCCTCCATATATATGATTAGGGAGTGTATATTGATGCATGACATGTCCCGGTCACATGAACCCTCCTGCATGGCCGCGTGTAGTGCAAGACCGGACGGTCGGACGAGAGTTTCTTTGCGCTCCACGCCGTATCTATTCCTCCAGACGCATATGCATAGTGACACTGAGCTAGCCGCGTGAGCTCATCCCGTCATCGAACTTCAGAGTGCATCGCTGATCACAGCCATGCAGATGGTGTCCCGCCAACACCTACTTGTGTTATTGCCTGTGCAATCCTTCATTGATGGTCGGCAACACGTGTGTCGTTGTAATCTATGTACAGTAAGTAAGAATGAGGATATACGACAGCAGGTTCCATGAAGAACGGTGATAAACACAACGCAATAAACACGGGATTGGGACAGCATGAAAGCTAAGCAGGTTCAGTTGTCAACTACTTCGCCACGTTCCACTTCTCCTTGTTCAACAGTAGGCTGACAAACCCTTATGCTGATGGTCTTCAGCAGGTATATAAGCAGCGGGAGGATGATTGTCGGGGCTGCACTGAAGAATATGAGACAGGACGTTATTATTAGTTTTATATGCTCGCAGCCTAGTCGCAGGAAGGTGACGAGCCATACAACAAGACGCTCCGAAGCTATAGCAAGGCGTCAGAAAAAGCCAGAGAGCAGGTAGGCATGAACTAAGCATGCGACGCTCACCACATTGATAGTCCAGGTTGTCCGCTCGTTTAGAGCTGCCTTGACGTCCTCAAAGTCGTGTGATGATCACATCATATCATATAGGGTGAGCTGGAGCAGAGATCGGACGAGACTTTGAACGGCTTCTGAGATCATATTGTAGGAAGAGTCGTTGTGTAGTAGTAGAGAGTCGACGACGCATATTGGTGGTATTTAAGGGTAGGATGAAGGACCGGGAGTCAACATTTGCGAGTTGAATGGGGATCCTCTGTCAATTTGCGTTACGCTCGGCATGAGCGAGATGCATGAGGCGCTAACAACATAAATGGCTATAGCTAGGGAGGAGGATGAAGATGTGCAGATGATACTAACAGTGATAACTCGAAAGGTGTCTGGTGCATTTCAAGGTATGCGTTTGACAGTGTCTTTCACTTCCACTGCGCATGCAATCTCATGGCAGTCCTTTACCGCGTAGTCGACTCGGAGATGAGTTTCGCTGTTCCCTTTTCTTTACTTACAATTAGAGAGGATGATCAGATAATGTATGCGTGTGGGAATTGCAAACGCGTGCGAAACCATCTTGTTCAATTTGTGTGGTCAGCGCTTCAGCCTCAATTCCCTCTGGTCTGGAAATCAACGTTGTCGACAGAGCTGACTTTGCTCTTCTTGGTCACCGCATATTATTCTGAGAAGCTTTGAGGACTGCGCATTACTCTACTGGCTGTCCTTCGCTCATCGAAAATCATGTAGCTGCCCGGTAACACCACTGGCAAAAGAAGTGAGCCCTCCTATGAACTTCATACCATTACCGAAGAATCTCATTCCCCCAGTATTCGGTGTACCTCATAGCGCTCTCATTCGTCAGACCCCCCAAAACCTTCAAGATTCCAGATACATTCTCACGAGGTTTCCAGCATGGCACGTTCGGCCCTTTCCCAACCTGGATCCAGAGCAACAGGGATGGAGTCCAGGCGCTGTTGTGCGTGCTTGTGAGTCTATGCAAAAAGAAAGGAAGGTGAGCGACGCAGTGGTCATAATCGATCACAACGTACGAGCTGTCCAATGCTACCTTGCTGATACTGTTGCTAGCAGCTACCAACTCGTGGTCGTTTGCAATGCTCGCAAGAGCACTACCGGTCATGATATCCTGTTCGATTTCTCGATTGCTAGCACAAGATAGCGGGAGATAAGTGCTGGGCCGATGACGTTCTCGGCATGGCCTCAGCGAGGTCTACCGGTGAGAAGTCGAATGCTAGATCAGTCACGCGGTTCCTATCCACCCCCACCAACCCAAGATCAGTATGGAACCAAAACAAACGGACGCTGCAGAATCTCACAAAGGCAGCATTGTTTGTAACTCTCGGATCGTCGATCGGTGCATGCACTGCTCCGACGACACAATCTGGACGAAGTTTCAGCTCTTCAAATACACCAATCTGCTATCTCCTGGAGAAGATGCCTCGCGGAATGCCACGGGGCCATGACACAACGTCGTTTCACGGTAAGGATCGAGCTTGCCCATGTTCCATGAAGATAGTTGGAAGAGAGGTTCTGCCCCGGAACTGTTTGCACGGATGGAACGAAGGGCAGCCGACGGGTCGTGAACCTGGGCACTATTCTTCAGTACAAATGTTTGGAGGGAGTATGTTGATGCACCGACATATCCTGGTCACGTGAACCCCTTCTACATGGCGGCGTGAGCTCATTCCGTCATTGAACTTCAGAGTGCGTCGCTGATCGCAGGCATACTATGTAATACAGATAGTGTCCCACAAGCGCGTATTTATCTTATCGCCTAGGCCATCCTACATCGATGCTCAGCAATGCATGCATCATTCTAATCTATGACACCGTAAGTAAGAATGAGGGGATATGACCACAGGTTACGTGAAGCACGGGGTAAACAAAGCGCAACAAATACGAGATTGGGACTGCATGAAAACTAAGTAGATGCAGCTCTCACTACTTCACCACGTTCTATCTCTCCTTGTTCAACAGTAGGCTGACGAATCCTTATCCTGAAGGTCCTCACCAGGTGTATAAGCAGCGGAAGGATGATTGACGGCGCTACACTGAAGAGTATGAGACAGAACGCTAGCCAGGGAGACCCAGACGCTGCGACGATCCCAATGACGCGAACGATTAAGATACCGACGTCGGGTATGGCGATGACAATGGCAAACGTGGCATAGCCCATGTTTTCAGCGCGTTCCTGGAAGTATAACAGTCAGATCCGACTTTGACACCACCACGCAGATCGTACCTTCAGCTGAAGCGGCGCGAGTCGAGCATAGTGCAGGTGGATGCTCTCTACCATGGCTAGGAGCAGGAGCGAGCATAATGTGACGAAGTAACCTCCATTGGCCATGCGGATGCTTTGCGGTTGAAGTTCGTCAGCCTCTATACTCGCCTGAGGGCGACAAGACCTACGTAAGGACGTTTCGAAGCTGTTACAAGGTGCCAGCGAAGGTTAGAGGTGAGGATGCATCAAGTATGTGACGCTTACCACTTCGGTCGTCCAGTTTGTCCGCTCGGTCAGAGCTGCCTTGACGTCCTCGAAGTCGGCTGATGATTGCATCATGTCATGTAGGGTGAGCTGAAGTAGGCATTGAGTGCTCGTTTCTATGACTTCTGAGATGAAGGCTACTAGTAGCATCGTGATGTTGTAGGACGAGCGGTTGTACAGTAGTGGAGAGTGAAAAACTCATGGCAGTATTTAAGTCGTTGGCTGTAGAGTGGTAGTTGGGTCACAACATCAACTGCCTAAAGACACCGATAATCCTCAACCTCATTACAGTATCGGTGTCTATACAATGATCACAGTATCGGTGTCTGTATACAATGATACAATGATCACAATATCGGTGTCTGTATACAATGATACAATGATCACAATATCGGTGTCTGTATACAATGATCACAGTATCGGTGTCTTTATACAATGCTATTACAGTCGACTCCCTCCTAACGTATACCTATCGGGATAGCCTTGGAGGTATGGGTTACTAGGGAGTATGGGTGTTCGAGAGGGCCATATTGCACCGCTCTGAACACACAAAATTTGCATTCATTAACACGGGCCTCTAGCTAGTATATTGCTATAGTAGTTACCATGAAGCCATTTACGAGGGAAATAATCAGTCACTTTGGTATCTGTCATGCCCTGCATCGCAACTGCACGAGTTTGCTGTCCAAATGACTCCATTGTTACCTCTAACTTGCGAGCAAACGGACTGTCAAAGATCCCAACATATTTTCTCAACACTGTCAAGGCTGCCTGGAGCGCTTCGTTACATGTACCTAGAGTGCTGGGCACATCGATATTGTCGTCCTCGCCTCCAGCATTCGCCTCCCTCAACATCTTCGCATCCATCACAGACTTGAAGATATCCTCGTCCGTTGCCTCGAAGATGTTGTGTGCCTCAACCACTGGATTTAGAAGTTCTGTGATGTCCATCCGGTCGCCTCGAGGCTCGCAGGCTCGAGATGATCCAAGGCATTTCAACGAGCGTCTCGGCGTGTGAAATTGGGTTGTTCATGGTGTCTGTCGCATGAATGAGGGACGAGATTGGAAGGGTGGGTTGAGTGGGCGATGATGACGAGTCAGCCTGAGGTCAACGCTGACCATTCGCCAGCAGTTTCGGATGGTTGTTGTGTCCATCAATATGTTCTATGCATCGAGCAAGTCAAGTTGGTCGAATATCATGGATTTCCGAGATCGACTGCACTAACCCTAACCCTAAGTTGATGTTTTGGACATCCAAAAATATGGATTATATAATATAATTTCCTATTTTGGTGCTACATTGGCATTATCCGACCCTAGGTATGGGTTATGATTGTCCAAAATACCTATGGGTTATGGCCTATGGGGTATGGTTACAAAATCCCCGCAAACCAACTCGGGAAATCCAAAAATGTATGTCTTATAAGGGAGTATGTGGTATACCTGGTATACGTTAGGAGGGAGTCGACTGTAACTTACCTTGAGGTTTGTCGGTGTCTTTAGGAGTACTGTGACCGATACATAAACCATCGGTTTTTTCGATATGCAAATTCAGAGAACTGGCTTCCTGATACAAAGTTCTTAACCGGTTTGCATCGGGTGATGTGTTGTACAATGTGCATTTTTTACTCCCAATTAGGATGTCATGAACCAGAGCCGACAAAGCAGAACCTTTCAAGTTGCGACGGTGAGGTATCAAGATATCACAAGCGCTAGCTGATCACTGCCATAACCCGAACACACCTGGTGACCACCCTCGAAAGCAGAGGTGTTACGTGATTCCCTTTTCCCAGGCTGCACAGTACTACCAATTAGCTGTACAGCTCCTTCACGGACCCATGTCTCACCCTGTTGGAAACTAATATTCCAGTGAAGTTATTTGCGGCACATCTCATAGAGCTATTCGATTTTGAACGTGATCTGTCTTTCTTCCTGGTAGCACTGTGTGCTGGGCTTGACTGGTCACGAAGGCACTCCCTGCACGATAAGTTCCACCTCCATATATCCGAGTCTCGTGCTCGCAGGTGTCGAGTTTTGAGGATCTTGCCATCAGCACTGTGCGGACCTTGGTCATCAGGGTGCATTTTTTCCCAGAGCGATATGTCGAGCTTCGGGCTTCAGCCGCACGCAAATGACAGTCAGCCACCTGGTAAGTTACTTGCCATCGAACATCATGCATTATCTATGAGCTTCCACATCACCTCCACTAGGAATTCGGTGTTGTAGCAGTAAGTGCAGGTGTCCGAAAATATCGAAGTGGCACTGCAGCTTGCCCGAAAGGAGGGTTCCCGAACGTGTGTGAACTTGCTCAATTGGTGCTACAATATAGGATATCCAATAAACACTACGCCGTCCATTGGAACGCATTAAGAAGACCGGAGAACCCCGAGCATTTGACAGGGATAATTTCCCCTGAATAGCAGAGTCCTGTGCTCTTGGCGAGCACTTGCGTGTCGTAGACACGCCACCTGCTCACCAATAGAACAACCGGTGCCGCAGCCAGCGTATCACGCAAAAATAAAAATCAAAGATGGGGCTGTTGTTCGGCACTTACCATCGGGGTAATCTGGGTAAGCGCTCTTAAGAGCACTGGTACTTTGAGAGAGCGTTATACCAGGTGACGCACGACGAATCGAAGGCCAGATTGCCTTCCCTAGCGCCATGTGGCGCGTAGATGTTGACCTCCTTGGATCCAGCTAGCTAAGCATCCTATAATATATATATATATATCATTTGATGACGCAGTATATAAGAATGGGGTATGCAACAAGGTATATGGAGGGTAACAGGTGAAAAGACAAAACCCATGAGAATGCGGCACGAACTTGAGAATTCAGTCCTCCCCAGCAACATCTTCTATCTCTCCTTCAGCAGTGGGCTGGCGAGTCCTTGGCCTGAAGGGCTTCAGGAAGTGTATTAGCAACGGAACGATGGATGACGGTGCCGCACAGATCAAGATGAGACATATCGCCAGCCAGGAAGACCCGGATGCAGCAACGATCCCAGCGACGCGAATGATCACAACAGCAAGGTCAAGTGTGGCGATGAGAATGGCGAACGTGGCATATCCCATGTTTTCGACGCATTCCTGAAAGGATAAACAGTCAGATCGATGTTGATGACGTCACGTAATTCGTACCTTCAGCTCAAGTGGCGATAGTCGACCGTAGCGGAGGTGGATAATCTCAGCCATGAGGAGGAACAGGAGTGAACACAATGTGACGAAGTAGCCTCCATTGGGAGGTCCAGCACTATGAAGTTGAAGTTCGTCAGTCTATATGTTTGTGAATCGCAGGAGGGTGAAGGGCCCGTACGAAAAGACACTCCGAAGCTATAGAACAAGACGTCAGCGAAGGTCAGAGAGCACTGGCAGGTGGACATGTATGTGATGCTCACAACTACGATCGTCCACTCTGTGCGCTCATTCAGAGCTGCCTTGACGTCGTCGAAGCCTTGTGACGATTCGATCATATTGTATAGGGTGACCTGATGTAGTAGGTTTCGGGTAAAAGTTTGTATGACTTGTGAGATCAAGGCCAGCATGTTTTAGGTGATGCAGTAGTGGAGAGTGGACGACGCATGGTGGATGTTTAAGTAGTAGAATGTAGACGGTAAAGTCCCGCCTTCCGATGTTGGGAGAGGAAGTCTAACGTTAGCTATAGATCGGATGGCTAATGGGGACGAAAAGGAAAGGAGGAGGAGGAGGAGGAGGAGGTTGTGGGGATAATACCAAAATTGGCAACATCTTGACAAGTTGCACTTATCCAGGCAATGCACCGTACCCATTACGATTTACTGGACCACAGCATGACAGACCACGAGTGGACTGTTGCTCAGCGCTCAGCGCTCAATGGACATAACCGGTCAATAACAGGTTGAGGATGAGGATCAACAAGAATTACTTCATATGGAAATTCTTGATAATTTCAATCCACGCTAAGCGCTGAGGTCCCTCGGAGATTATTGGAGTCGGAGTTGGTCCCTTGGTGTCCTTCGTTGCGTTGCTCATTGCATCGTAACAAACACATGCAAAGATACAACAGTCACCTTCTGGCGACTTCCTCTCTTTAGCTAGAAATCTCGTTCTCCCCAGTACTCGAAGTAATTCCCAGCGCTCTCGCGTGTCACCAAACCTTCAAAGATACACTCTCATGAGGTTCATGCATGGCGCCTTCGCATCCCATATCGGTTTTCACCCAACCTGGAGCCAGAGCGATGGGGATGAAGTCCGGGCCCTTTCGGGCCTGCTTGGAATGTCGTCATCAATCACAACGTATGAGCATCTTCACTGCTACCTTGCTGAATCTGTAGCTAGCACCTACCGACCCGTGATCGTTTGCAATGCTCACAATTGTACCACTACTGGTCATATTCATGATGACCCTCCTGTCTGATTTCTCGACTGCTGCTGGGACAAGATAGCGGGGGGTGAGTACCGGTGAGCGCTGGGCCGGTGACGTTTTCGGTATAGCCTCAATGATGTCTATCGGTGAGAAGTAGATTAGCCACGCAGTTCTCTATCTGCCCCCGCCAACCCAACATCAGTACGGAACCAAAACAGACAGACGCTGCAGATATCTCACAATAATAATGGCAGCATTGTTTATGACACTCCGATCGTCGATCGATGCATGCATTGCTCCGATGGCACAACTTGGACGAAATTTCAGCTCTCCAAACCGTCAATGCGTCGTGTCTTGCAAAAAGATACCTTGTGGAATGCCACAGGGCCATGGCGCGACATCGTCGCGGGAAGGGCCTGGCCCGCCATGTCCCATACAGGTAATTGAATGACAGGTTCTGCCCTGGAACTGTTTGTGCGAATGGAACGATGGGCAACAACTCTGGGTCACGGTTCAAGCTCAGGCGAGACCAGTACTTGTGATTTCCTGCAGCGACCGGAACTGGGCACCGTCATATGACGAGGTACCATGAGGACGGGAATTCGTCTGCTGGCCAATGCATGGACTACCGTGAATTGATCGTAAGTATCCTCTGCAATATATATCATTTCATGGCGGAGTATGTAAGAACAAAAAGAGGCAAAAGCGAGGTCTATGAGGGGTAATAATGAAAAGGTGTGAGGGGTAAAACGAAAAGGTAATATCCACAAGATAGTCGACATTGACTTCAAAGTTCACTTCTGCTCTGCAACACCTTCTTCTCCTTGTTCAATAGTGGGTTGGCGAGTCCTTGGCCTGAAGGACTTCACGAGGTATATAAGCAGCGGAATGATGATTGTCGGTCCCACGCAGACGAAGATGAGACAGGTCGCCAGCCAGGAAGACCCGCACAACGCAAAGATTCCAGCAGCGCGAATGACCACGACACCGAAGTCAAGCATGGCGATGAGGATGGCAAATGTAGCATGGCCCATATTGTCGACACGTTCCTGAAAGGACAAACGGTGGGATCGAATGTCGACAACACCTGAAGGCCTGACCGACCATACCTTCAGCTCGCCTGGTGTGAGGCGCCCGTAGTGGAGGTGCATGCTCTCAGCCATAAGTAGGACCAAGAGCGAACACAGAGTGACAAAGTATCCTCCATTGGCGAGGCGAATGCTATGAGGTTATTATCAGTTTTTATGCTCGCGGGAAGGTGACGAGCCTACGAAAAGACGCTCCGAAGCTATAGCAAGGTGTCAGCGAAAGTCAGAGAGCAGGTAGGCATGAACCAAGCATGCGATGCTCACCACATCGATCGTCCAGGTTGTCCGCTCATTTAAAGCTGCCTTGACGTCCTCAAAGTCGTGTGACGATTGCATCATATTATAGAGGGTGAGCTGAAGTAGTAGGTATCGGACGAGAGTTTGTATGATCTCTATGATCTCTGGGATCATATTGTAGGATGAGTTGGTATGCAGTAGTGGAGAGTCGGAGACACATCTTGGTGGTATTTAAAGGGGGTAGGCTGCGAGTTCCAGTTCACAATCTCAAAGTTGTGGTCGTTTTAGTTCGAGAGGATGATGATGGAGATTTACTTTATATGGAATTTTCTTGATATGGGAATGTATAACATTACAATTACATTATAATTCCTCGACCCAAGGAATATAAATCAGCATAACGATATAAAGGCATCATTGTTTTCTTGATCGGCGCCCGAACCCTCCTGCATATGATCAACGTTTCAACCTCAATTCTTAGTACATAATTTCCTACCTTCAAGTTCCTATATAGCATTGCTCTGGAAATGAACGTCGTAGACAGAGCTGACTTTGCTCTTCTCGGTCACCACATTTTATTCGGAGAAGGTTTGAGAACCACATAATACTCTACCAGCTGGTTGGTCCTTTGTCAATGCTTCGCTTGTCCATCATCGAAAACCATGTAACTGCCTCCGATGCCAAGTAACACCACCGGCAGAAGAAGTGCCCCCCCTATGAACTTCGTACCAATCCCGAGGAATGTCATCCCCCCCGGTATCCGAAGTACTTTGCAGCGCTCTCGCTCGTTGAACCCTGCAAAACGTTCAATATTCCAGATGCACTCAGAGGTTCAAACGCACCTTCGCCTCCCATATCGGTCCCCACCCAACCTGGAACCAGAGCGAAACGGAGAAAATCTGGGCACTCTAGAGCTTACTTGTAAGTCTGCACAAACAGAAAGGAACGTGAGGGACGAAGGTGTCATCATCGATCACAACGTACGAGCATGTTCACTGCTGCCTCGAAGTTGCTGATATGGTAACCAGCAGCTCCCGACCCGTGATCGTTGAAATGCTCACAAGGTTGCTGGTTATTTTCATGATGACCTTCCTGCTCGATTTCTCGATCGCTGGGATAAGATAGCAGGAGATGACTGCTGGGCCGGTGAGTTGATGGCGATGGTCTCACCCATGTTGACCGGTGAGAAGTCGAATGCTAGATCACATCCACGGTTCTACCCTTCCCCCGACAGCTCAAGGTCAGCACGAAATCGAAACAAACTGATGCTGTAAGTGTCTCACAAGGGCTGCACTGTTTATGACGTAGTTCGGACCGGCGCCGTCCAAGAGATTGAACCCCTTCGCAGTATCAGTAAATCGAGCTGAATGCAATTCTGGTCGTGATGGCTCACCCGATTACCCAGTGAGGAAGCAAGTAGTGGTGGTCATATGTGAGGATAGTCCAAGGTAGCTCGGAGAAGCGGAACTTTATAGCGGTGACGGCGAGGATTTCCCAGGAGTGCTAGGAATGACACCGGTCTGGATCTTCTGGTGACACGCGATTGAGCAAATTGACTGGATCAGACGGGGATGATATACGGTATACTGTTTGATCGATTATACTCGACACACCTCGGCGACTCATTTGCAAATCTGACATCGGTTTCGATCGAATACAACTGTATACTAGTACCACTCCTTCGATTATCCGATTAATATATTGTGTATTACACTAATTATGAGTACGAGCTGATCATGACTCAGGCTCTAGCTAAGACGTGCCCCCACAAGTTTCATCAAAGACAACCCTAATATCCCCCAATGCCAGTGTGGCCGCCAATGAGCACCGAGTGGCCTTAGGGACCTCCACCCGAGGTTCCTCTCTTTCGCCTCGTCTCCTTGTCCATGCGCAGTTTCTCCACGTAAATAAAAGTAAGGATGACAAGATCCAACATATGTTCTGCCTGAGGTGCGATCTCCAGGCTCGCCTTCCTCTTCTTTCCTATAATACCGAGGGTAGCTCGGTGGTACCGCGCGATTTCGGCGCATGATTCATCATCAAGAGAAAGCTACGAGATTCGTTAATGGGGTAAAATACCACGAGGACTGACTGATGTGCTCACAACGACGACCCTGTGGTACATATCCCATCGGTAACGTCGCCCGTCGGGGCCAGTGAACGTCCGTTTGCTGCATGTACGAGTCTGTTGACCATGGAACTCGCACAAGAAAATAAATAAAGCCGCACCTTCCGAAGAACCCATGTCTCGGCAAGGAAGACGTTCGACTCCAGCTCTCCTCCCTCCAGCCTGAATATCGATGACCCCCAACAATGCCAATCAATCTGCCCCGACCATTTCAAAGTGATCGTTCATCTGGAATCTCCCTGGGCTCGTCTTCTGTCGGCTGATAGTCGTCGTACGCATTCCGAAGCGGAACGGCGTGTCGCTCACGACGACGGCTTGGCCGTATTCGTTGGTAAAAACGGCATTGCGGACGCTTTCAGAGGAGAGAGTGAGGATCATCGTGTACGGCAAGCGAGAAAAATCATTGAGATAGTATGTCTTTTAACTTGCTGTAGTGCCAAGCCTGGAGCCAGAATGGACTGCCGAGGCAGTAAGGTGTGGTGCTCCCTCACCTTGATGAGCGTATGAACTGATGCATAAGCGTAGAGGCGGTATTGATCGCCAACGACTGCGGAAACGTCAATTGCCCTGATCTTTGATTCACCCCCTGTTGCTGCTGTGTGCCCTAGCTAGTGCCCAACGCCTGCCGCAATGGGTATTGAATGTTCTTGGCGGAAGGAATCAGCAGGCCAGATGCGTGCACGGCGCAAGGGTCCTGCAGAGCTCCTTGTAGGTTGTAGAATTCCCATACAGCATGAGCATGCCATGCTAGTGACATATGACTGCGGCGCGAGCCAGCTCAAACCAAGGAAACGAAGGGATAGAGATGCACACGCCCTCACCGGCCTCACCTGCCAAGCACTCCCAATAACGAATCAGAGTGATGTCTGGTACCTTATGCTGGAGGAGTCTTAGCGCTGCTGTGTTGCTGTTAAACAAGGATGACTTAATTGGCAGCTGAAACTCTAACCCCGTTCGCTACCGATCTCCCACCCTCAGGATGTAGAATCATCTGAACGTCCGCCTGAAGTGGCCGATCCAGCTCATCCAAAGCTGAATGGTTCCCATATTACAACTTGGCACATAGGCAGTACCAGGGTGACAGTATAAGGTGATGCACTGAACGATATCATACCTACAACTATCTCACGGGCCACCACCTCCATTACCTCGTGCATGTCTCTCCTTGTCCATACGAAGTTTCTCCACATAAACAAATGTGAGGACAATCAGGTCCAGCATATGCATGACGTCAGGATCAACTTCCAGATGCGGCTTCTTCTTGTGTCCAATGATTCCAAGGGAGCCCTGTGGTATCTTGCAACCTCTGTTCGTGACCCGTCGTTCCGCGACAACTGCAGAGATAAATGAGCACTCCAACATCTATGAAATTATTCACATACTAACCACCACAACTCTGAACAGCATATCCCATCTATACGGGAGACCATCCGGCCCGGTGAATGTACGTTTTCTATAGGGGGTTCAACCATCAGTTTCAACGTCCTCTGCCACGAGCAAAAACACTGACCGTTCTCTTATCCCATGTCGAGAGAGAAAGTCGTTGGTCCTGCAGCTCTTGACCATTGATACGGAACGTCGATGATCCGAACAAATGTCACTCTATTTCTCCCATAACGTCGAAATGATCGCGCATGTCCAAGGGGTCTGTGCTCGGCTGGATCTTTCGGATCGTGGTGGTGCCCAATTTTCCAAATGTGAATGGGTGAGAGGTTTTGTACAACACTTGTCCAGTTTCATTAGTTATGACGGCGTTGCGCACTGACTCGGAGGATAGAGTGAGCTGCATGTTGAGCGGGTTTGACAGACGCGTATTTAGTCCAAGAAATTCTCACGGATGGTGCAGCATACTGCATACTACATAGTACTGCTGTGTGAAGGGATCTTCGCTCTTCTTGAGGGAGCATTTTGGTACACGTCGCTATACATCAATATCACTGGACATGTATACAACTGATTTCAACCTCGCACTATCCGCTAACGTGCGTGACAGCAAGATTTGGACCTCTTCGATTTTTATTTTTAACGCCATGCGGGATTTGCGAGTCACTCTCAGGCCCCCTTGCATCGTCTCGAGCCTGAGGCCTGAGGCCTGAATTTGTACCAGATACAAACCTTCCACGCGTTGCCAGCACAAGGGACTTCCGAACCGGCGGGTTGTGTCTGTTGCAACACAACAAGCGCAGTGTATGTATACATAGGCACCTCACAGGAGTCGGCAGGACAGGAGGACGCTCCCGGATTAAGCAATCAAGAGCGACCAACCCCCAAGGGTACGAGTTTCTCAACAACATTCCTAACTCTTGCAATGATACTTCCAGTTTGGCCTTCCGGGCCAAGTAGTCGAGAGGGAATCAAGTTACAACTCTTACAGAGCAAGGCCTGAGGCCTGAGGGACTTCCAGTTGAGCGACTAAGCAATTCTACACATACGACGACACATTATTTCCGACATTTTACCGGAACTTCGTCGGGAAAAAATAACCCAATATCCTCAGCGCCTTTCGTGGTCGTGCCAATGTTCTGGTCCTCTTTCTCCATTTGGGTCGTCCGTGATGGTTCTTACAGCCGGCTGAAGGACTTGGAATCCCCTGCAGTGCCTCCACCCTGCCGCCTAAGTACCGCGGCTTCGTAATGATCCATTATTACAGAATACGTTCGTGATCTTCGGGCGCTTATAGGTCTTCGTCAGGCGTTTGACAACGCGCTGTGAAGACGATTGGCGCTTAATTGACCGTGTAACAAAACGGGCTGTCAAGCGAAGTTGTATAAAGAGAGCTCCAATGGAAGGTCAACGCTGCACTCGTGATCTTGCAACACACACTACCGTGCCATCACTGCACAAACCCTTCCTACAGTATGCTAGCCTTTTCCCAAGAAGCTGTGAAAAAGGTCACCCGATATCTACTCCAGCTCACCCTATACGATGTGATGCGATCGTCACATGACTTTGAGGACGTCAAGGCAGATCTCAATGAGCGGACAAACTGGACGATTGAAGCCGTGAGCGCCACATACCTAGTGCATGCCCTGCTCTCTGACCTCCGCTGACGCCTTGCTTCAGCTCCGGAGCTTCTTCACGTAGGGTCTCATCTCCTTTCCACAAGCATATAGACTAAGGATAACCTCATAGCATCCGCTTCGCAGATGAAGGACACTTCGTCACATTGTGTGCGTTCCTGTGGCTAGTTATCGCTGAGAGCATGCACCTCCACTATGGTCGACTCGCACCACATGAGCTCAAGGTATGATCTGCCTGATATTGCCAATATTGGATCTGACTATCCTCAGGACCGCGTCGAAAATATGGGCTATGCTACGTTTGCTATTCTCATCGCTACGCTTGACCTCGGCATTGTAGTGATTCGCGTCGCTGGAATCTTCACGATGTCCGGGTCACCAGGGCTAGCGATGTGTCTCATACTCTTCAGTGCAGTACCGTCGATCGTCCTTCCACTACTGCTACATCTTACGAAGATCTTCTGGCCAAGGAACCGCCAGCCCACCGCCGAACAAGGAGAGATAGGTGGTGAACTGAACTTCGTGCTCCTCAGCTCGAGCAGGGAAACGATGGATGCCACGTTGAGAATGCTATCACCATATACATGCCCTCGAGCGTGGCCTTGCTTAGTCACCTAACTTCTTGAATGTGGTTTGTGAATTGGTTGAACGACGTCCGGAAATAATAACTGAGACCCGTGGAGATCTGAAGGCTGATATTGATTCCGAGACATGTGGCTTAATCAAGTTTAGATCCTATACATTGTAACAAGTGCGTGCGGATGAGTCGAGGTGTAAGAATAGTCTATATTCGATGTCGCTGACGCTGGTATATATGTTAGTTACAGGAAACCAGGTGAGCTGTAGGCTTAGATCAATTTCCTGTACATGCTCGATTTGGATTTGGATTTGAACAATGAACCCTTTTCTCTTGAGCAGGCCGTCACAGGTGAGGGAATGCTAGCGCATGATAACTGGACGTAAGCATCAAAGTAAGCGATCAAAGTTTTGGTTGTTGCATCCACTGGCGTTGTGAAGGGAGGGGGGAATCCATTGCGGCCTGAGTGGGCCGCCCGTTGTCTTCGCCCTACACAACACCGTGACCAGTACAATTACTCCATGTGAGTGGCTTGGTCATAGATCTCACGTACCATGGTGGCCTTCTAGCGTACTACCACGTCATCGGATGGTTGGAGCTGCTGCGACTGCATTGATCGAATCCCTACTACATCACTGAAATCACTTCGGGCCATTCGGTTGGAGCCCAGTCAGCAAATCCTTCTTGCGTCAAGAATAACAGCCACGGGCGAGAATAACTATACTTACTTCGATGCCTTTGGCCTGGGCCGCCACAGCCCCCAGGTCATGCCGATGTGCCAGTGCGGTTTAGCGCACGTGCGATCGATATATAGAGTCGTGAGCCTGGCCTAAGGTACAGGGCTCATCACATATAGCACTGCACATAGTACCGCGAGACTCGTGACGCTGAGAAGTATCTCATCCCGGGATCTCCCCGCTGATGGTATACTCCAGCAAAAGATTTAAATCAATAGCCGATCTGACTCTGCACCGGGTCCATTCAATGTCGCCCAAATACTGTTGATGGGGTAAATATAGGTCGTTACGGTAAGTAAAGCCGGCACCTCCCCCATCTACTACAACCAGGTTTTAGTTCTATGGTGTAAGCACCCGACTTGTCATGCACGAGTTCCATGTGACGGCGGCCGATACTATGTCATCTGTTATACAAGGTCTCATACCTCTGATAAGATCCGGCCTCGCAGGATATACTGTAAATAGGATGATGGGATAATTGCATTTGAAAACTGCACATTCGTTTCTGTCCGTCGTAATACGCTTGTAAAATGTGAGGAGCGATACGATATTCGAGTAAATGTCCAATATGTGGAATTCGTTGGTAAAAAGAAAAATAGTCCGAGTTGTCCTGGAATTCATCATGTGCAACGGGCCGCTGAGGAGCCCAAAAAAAAAGGCATAACGATAACGAGAACTAGTCCAAGAAGCAAATGATCGCCAGAAACAGGGAACGAAGGATAAAAGAACCGCGGAGGCTTTACGAGCTGGAAATAAATCAAGAAAAAACCCACCATCCAACCGGCGGGGAAAGATGATGTCTCTCAAGAATAGATGGTGCTGAATGACTGAACAAGCAAAGAAAGATCTGGACTGTGTGTAGTTGGTCGGAGACTGGAGTTCTGCGTCGGGGCAGGTAATGGTCGTCGAAGTGATTCCAGCGAGAAAGATAGATCATAGAAGATAGATTATGGAGATGTGACTGCCTGCAATCGAGACTTGAACAGCGCGAAAATTGAATTTCGATAACTTCTGTGCGGGAGCTACTGGTTGGGAGCGAATGGAGAAGGATTTTCGGGAGGACGAGCACGAGGGGGAGTTTATGAACGAGTGGCCAGTTGCTGTATTCGACTCCTTCTTGAAGAAACAGCTCGTGGCTGGCCAGATCATTCAATTATCATCCTGTCGGTAGAGGCGAGATCTCGGACCGTTGGAACGGGACGGCAGAGGCGGCTGACCACTTTCCGGAACTTGATGCTTGTGGACAATCCACCAGAAGCGCCGCTGGACGGCGAGGAGCCGACCAGCGTGGACATCAAGGAGGGAGGGGAAGGAATGGAGGTATCCATCCACGATCGCCGCCTTCGAGCAGAGCGGCTGACAGCCGGTCTCCTCCGCAGGGGGCGGTGAGGGGTTGCAGGGAAGACGTAGTCCGCCAGTGTTTGTTCTACATCCGAGGCGGGATGATGTTCGTAGTCGGACATGGGAAGGGACATGAGAGTGGACGACAATGATGATCCTCCAGATATGCTGGAGCCAAAACCGACAGCCCATTCTTCCCAAGGTTCGCTGTCGTCCATCAGTATGTTTTCTCTGTCCCTGACAACGGGAACGGCCTCGTCGGGAGATTCTGCAGAACGGCTGGTGCTTGGAAAAGTCTTGGGGGATTTGCGATGCCAGCCCTTGCAGCTGCTCAGCCAGCCAGAAATTCGTTGGACTATTCTGACTAGAACAATCGCCTTGCGCACAAATGGTGAGTGACGATGCCACTTTATATTCGAGGATGATGACCACGAGAACTGGGGCAGTGGGTCGGCTTCCGGTGTATATGTCCTGCCTCGCTCGATGTCGTCAACGCGATAGGCCCTCTCCTCCAACTTGGCATTCTGCATCGGAACAGAAGGGGATGCCAGAGGACGGGACTCGATTTTCTTCCAGTCGCTGGCGGAGAAAGGTCAAGGAATGAGCAAGAGAAGGGGACCGATGGATGGAACTCAACTTACATTCCCTCAAAGAAAGGATGCGAGCGGATTTCATTGTAAGTAATGCGCTCCATGGGCGCCTTCACGAGCATCTGCAACACCTCGTTCAGTTGAGTCCAGGGAGGGTGCAGAGCCATCGTTACCTTCTTGAGTAAATCCTTGGCCTCCGCAGTCATGGTATCGGGGCACACCAATGGTGCGTAGCAGATTTTCCTCATCAAATCTTCCTCACCGTTGCCTTCCCAAGGGATCTGAGTGGCCAATTCGATCGGCTATAAGCAACGACCCCGGAGTCACTGATAAAAGTGACATACCTTGCCTGTCAACATTTCGTAGATGGTGACGGCGAGGGCCCAATAATCGACAGAAAACCCGTACTTCTCCTGAAGCAACATCTCTGGAGCCATGTGGCTGAACGTCCCCCAGCACCCACTCGCCAGGTATGACGCTTGCGATCGCTGGCTGTTATCCCCATTGAAACCATGTGGGGCGTCCAGAATATTAATAGAGTTGCCAGCGTCGCCAAGATCGAACACCTTGGAGAGTCCGAAGTCGGCGATGATAACATGGCCGGACTCGTCGAAGAGTATGTTTCCCGGCTTGATATCCCGGTGAAGAAGCCCGCGCTTGTGCAAGCTGAACAGGCCAACGACCTGGAATCATCGTTAACACTAGTACTTGAATATGACACGACGACGTTGATCACCATTTCGGCAGCGTAGTATCTGGCTATGTCCACTGGAATCCCACCAGATTCATAGATTCGCGTTTCAAGATCTCCTCCAGTCTTCAGCTCCTGTAGGAATGGCTCAGCATGCAATGCTCAGAAGAACGACGTAACTTACAACGGCCATGTAAAAGTTGGCCGAATCATGGAAACTGGCAACCAGCTGCAGAGCATGCGGGTTCCCAAGCATTCGAACCAACGCAGCCTGCTCTGCAATGATCGTGACGACCTCGCAGGTATGAAGTAGTCTCTTCTTGATGACCTTGAGAGCCAGCAGGTTGCCGCTGGCGCGATCCCTAACCTTGTATACCCTCCCGTAGGCCCGGCACCGAGTAAGCTGAGGACCTGGAACTGCTCAATGCAAAACGTCGACCTCCTTTGGCGACAGGAGCGTGAGGATGGAAGAGAAGCGTCCCCATCGCGGAGTCTCCACCACCGGATGGGGCGCTCCGGAACGGTTGTGCGAACATGAACTCAAAGGTTGATGAACAGGTGAGACAGTGTTGGGCGGCTGGGAGCACGGGTCGACCTCAGTATGGCCTGTCACGAAGCATCAGCATTTGTTCTGAGTCCCCGCAGGATGAACTCACGAAGAAGGGCAAGCAGGTTGTCTCGTATTATGATATCACGGTCCACGGGATCCTCGGTCACGTCGACATTGGTAGGGGCTGTCACGAAGCATCAGACAGTTACTCTGAATTCCGCAGGATGACTCACGAGTATCTGATCGCAGGATGACTCACGAAGAAGGCAAGCAGGTTGGCTTGCCTGATCACATCAAACTCCTCGGGATCCTGCGGTGTGTCGCCGAGCTCTTGAGGGATATCGATCTCCTGTGACCGTAGTGCCAGTGGTGCAGGAGTGGGGGTGGTCACCGGGGTGAAGACCACGCTAGCGCCGGGTACCCGTTCGGGGTGCTGCTGCTCAGTGGGAGCGGGTGTGTCTGAAATCGGGGTGAGGTGTAGGTGCTGAGAGGGGAGCCGTTACGTCTGAAATTGGTGCGAGGGCGGGCGCCGCGGGCTTGGAGGCTGTCGAGGCATTTCCTGACTGACGAGAACCCTTGCTTCCGAACTTGAAGGACGGCGAGCTAAGCTTAATACTGGAGAGTATCTTGCGAAAAATATTCTGAAACAGCTTCAATAGTCAACAGTGACAGCATACAGTGGCAAGGCGACTTACTGGGCGGGGCTGGGGTTTACTTTGAGTTTCGTGGGGTCGGAATAGCTTCATTTTGCCAACGAAATTCATGGCGATGATAATAGGTGGGCGTGGTACGGATGAAGGAGTGAGAGGGGGAGAAGAATGGAATATGTACCTTTTTCGGCGGTCTCAGTCTGAGCTGCCATTACCTATGCATAATTCAAATGTGAATGCGTTCATACCAGAAAACTATGATCTACGGAACCCGCACAGATAAGTATGTTGACCGCAGAAAGGAGTTCATGAGACCTTATCGAATTTGATGCAAAGCTATTATGGAGGCCCTTTACGCTCACGATGGTCATGGACTAAGGAACTTTAAGTAGATGTTGTATGACCATGAAAACAAACCATAAAGCCATCGGTGCTCGTCGTTGTCTTCACGACAAGAGCCCTCAGATCTGAAAAATGAACTGGTGAGGTTCGTTCACGAAACGTGCCGTCTGATCGTAGACCAAGACCTGCGGGTGGAATGCTCCCAATGCCTAGACTTGAAAGAGGTCTGGGTGCAGGCCCAGTGGCCCACTGCGTACGCAATACTGTGGCTGACGACCATTTTCGGGAATGAATATCAATGAAAAACATTTGTCCCTTGAGCAAGGCTTGAGGAAGTATATAGGTGATCAGGGTTTTGGACCATTGGTCCTTTGGAACTTTTGGTTGGTCTATCTACAAATAATGGTCACGTGAGCTACAAGAGTGTTCGGATTTTTTTGCAGTAACGAAACATCCACTCGACGTTGTTGTGGTCAGAAATATTGTCAGAGTATGATGACATTCCCTACTGGCCATGGAGCTGTATCCGATAAAAAATGACAGGAATATAAAGAACGACGAGGATGAAGTTGGTTTCAGGTGTCACACAGAGTCACAGTGTGCCAGTGACACGTTGGTGCTGGTGAACCTCGGCAACCAAACCATGCTTAAAAGCTTAAAGTTGTAATTACAACCCGAGGTTATGAAAGCTGCCGACGGTTCCTACGTTCCGTAATTATAACCCCTCACAGATCGCGGTCCCTCTTTCACCTCGACGAACATCGAAGGAGCAAAAAAAGCTGAATCCCCGCCAGAGTCATCTTCGCCTCACAGAAAAGGACCAACGCCCAATGCTGCCAGTGGTTCTTCAAGCGCTTATTTTCCCACCCACTCTTGGATTTCGGCACGATTCCTGGTCCCACGTCCACCCCAGAAAGCATTTGACATCAACTCCCGCTGGCGGCAGAAGGCAGTGATTCAGGTTGACCATGGTTGATAACGTTCAATGCAAACCTGAGGCCTGAGGTTTCGCACGCTTGTACTAAACTCCTCTATGTAATAATGAATGGAGAGCAGCGACACTCAGGCTGGTATGCACCAGACACGTTACACTTTTTGTACCATCCTACAGTCTCGTCCTCAGCCATTGATGTTGTTTGCGCTGGCACGAAGTTATGTTCTCCGCCCATGGCTGTCACAGAGATATCCCTTCTGGTGTTTCATACCACCAATATGCGACGTCGACTCTCCACTACTGCACAACAACCCTTCCTACAACATGGTCCCAGAAGCCGTACAAACTCTCGTCCGATCTCTGTTCCAGCTTACCCTATGTGATATGGTGCGATCGGCATGCGGCTTGGAGGATGTCAAGGCAGCTCCGAACGGGTGGAGAACCTGGATGATCGAAAGTGGTGGACGTAGTTAGTCCATGCCTATCTGCTCTGTGACTTTGTCTGACACCTTGCTACGCTTCGGAGTATCTTTTCGTATGGCGTCGCTCTTCGCCGAGCATAGCATTCGCCTCGCCAGTGGAGGCTACTTGTCACACCTGTGTTCGCTCTTGATCCTACTTATTTATGGCTGAGAGCATGCACCTGCACTACGGGCGCCTTATGGTCTGCCGGATGTTGTCAACTTTCGATCCCACTGTTATTATTTCGGGGACGTGCCATCCTCATCGCCACGCTTGACTTGGGTGCGTAATCATTCGTGCCGCTGGAATCTTCACACTATGTGGACCTTCCTGGCTAGCAACTATCTCGTCTTGGTCTCTGTGGCACCTCGTTCCGCTGCTTATCCGCCTCGTGAAATCCTTCAGGTCAAGGGCTCGCCAACATACTCCTGACAAGGAAAAGGTGTTGTCTCGGAGAACCGACCTTTGAAGGGCATGCACTATCTCGTCGATGTCGCCTTTTCATTATCACCTCTCAGATAGACTTTGCCGTTGCATCTTCTTGCTCTTACATACTGTGTCCTCAAATGATATATACATGCATGTGCATGATTCCCTCACGCGATAATCAACAAGGTTATTCATTCATTGGGACTTGCATGCTGTGCTGTGAATGAAGCGTTATTCGAGCTGATCTACAGCATATGAACTGCTAGTACGTTGCATACATTCCGGCATCGGCACCCAAACCAATGTTATTCCACATGGTGGCAAGTGACTGTAGGTCGCAACCCTTTCGCAGGACCAAGACGACTCCGCGAAGACACACTTACATGTC
>MU123920.1:0-23186 GCA_014904935.1 Melanogaster broomeanus | reverse complement strand
ATACTTAGCTTTCATGCTGTCCCAATCTCGTGTCTATTGCGTTGTGGTTATCACGCTCTTCATGGAACCTGCTGTCGTATATCCTCATTCTTACTTACTGTATCATAGATCAGAACGACACACGGGTTACTCAACGTCAATGTAGGATGTCCCAGTTGATAACATAAGTATGGGCCGGTGGGGATACGATCTGTGTATGGCTGCGATCAGCGACACACTCTGAAGTTCAATGACAGAATAAGCTCACGCGTCCAGCTCAGTGCCCGCAGCTGTGGACTACTACAAATTACGCGTTTGTGCATTAGGAGGAGTGAATATGTCGTCACGACGGTCCGGTCTTGCATAATGAGTGGCCATGCACGACGGTTCATGTGACTGGGACGTGTCCATGCACCAACATACCCCCTAGACAGTTATACAGAGGCCTAGTAACCAGTTCACGACCTGTCGGTTGTCGTTCCATTCGCGCAAACAGTTGCAAAGCAGAACCTCTCTTTCATTTCTCCACTGAACATGGGCAAGCCCGGTCCTTACCGCGATGACGTTGTGCCAGGGCCCATGGCATTCCGCAAGGCATCTGTTGCAAGAGATAGCAGATGATGCATTTGGAGAGCTGAAATTTTGTCAGGGTGCCGTCGGAGCAGTGCATGCATGCATCGACGAGTCATAAACAATGCTACCCGTGTGAGACATCTGCAGCTTCTTTTTGTTTTGGTCCGTACTGATCTTGGAGTGGCCGGGTGGAATAGAACCGCGTGAGTCTAGATTCATTCTTACCGGTAGACCTCGTTGAGACCATCGCCGTGGGTCGCCTGCCCAACACTAGGTCCCGCTGTTATGTCCCAGCAATCGAGAAATCGAACAGGAAGATGATCATGAACATGTCTGGCAGTGGAACAGTATCAGCAGCACGGTAGGAGTGAACATGCTCTCACGTTGTGACCGGGGATGACCGCTACGTCCCTTTCTCTTCACAAGCAGGCCCAAGAGGGCCGGACATCATCCCTGTCGCTCTGGAACCAGGTTGGGTGAAGACCGATATGGGATCCGAAGGGCCATGCTTGAACCTCGTGAGTGTATCTGGAATCTTGAAGATTTTGGAGGGTCTGACGAGCGAGAGCGCTGGGATACTTCGGATATCGGGGGGGATGAGATTGCTCGGTAATAGACCGAAGTTCATAGGAGGGGAACTTCTTCTTCCAGTGGTGATATGGGGCATCAGAGACAGTTTCGTGGTTTTCGATGTGGACGGGCAAAACCTTGACGATGGTGTAGTATATAGTCCTCACAGCTTCTCCAAAATAAATGTGGGTGAACGAGAAGAGCCAAGTCAGCTCTGTCCACGACGTTGATTTCCACAATTTTCCAGACCAGAGGATCTGCTATGAGAAGGCAGTGATTCAGGTTGACCATGGTTGATAACGTTCAATGCAAACCTGAGGCCTGAGGTTTCGCACGCTTGTACTAAATCTCCTCTATGTAATAATGAATGGAGAGCAGCGACACTCAGGCTGGTATGCACCAGACACGTTACACTTTTTGTACCATCTACACGTCTCGTCCTCAGCCATTGATGTTGTTTGCGCTGGCACGAAGTTATGTTCCTCCGCCCATGGCTGTCACAGAGAATCCCTTCTGGTGTTTCATACCACCAATATGCGACGTCGACTCTCCACTACTGCACAACAACCCTTCCTACAACATGGTCCCAGAAGCCGTACAAAACTCTCGTCCGATCTCTGTTCCAGCTTACCCTATGTGAGATGGTGCGATCGGCATGCGGCTTGGAGATGTCAAGGCAGCTCCGAACGGGTGGAGAACCTGGATGATCGAAGTGGTGGACGTAGTTAGTCCATGCCTATCTGCTCTGTGACTTTGTCTGACACCTTGCTACAGCTTCGGAGTATCTTTTCGTATGGGTCGTCACCTTCCCGTGAGCATAGCATTCGCCTCGCCAGTGGAGCTACTTTGTCACACTGTGTTCGCTCTTGATCCTACTTATTTATGGCTGAGAGCATGCACCTGCACTACGGGCGCCTTATGGTCTGCCGGATGTTGTCAACTTTCGATCCCACTGTTATTATTTCGGGGACGTGCCATCCTCATCGCCACGCTTGACTTGGGTGCGTAATCATTCGTGCCGCTGGAATCTTCACACTATGTGGACCTTCCTGGCTAGCAACGTATCTCGTCTTGGTCTCTGTGGCACCTCGTTCCGCTGCTTATCCGCCTCGTGAAATCCTTCAGGTCAAGGGCTCGCCAACATACTCCTGACAAGGAAAAGGTGTTGTCTCGGAGAACCGACCTTTGAAGGGCATGCACTATCTCGTCGATGTCGCCTTTTCATTATCACCTCTCAGGATAGACTTTGCCGTTGCATCTTCTTGCTCTTACATACTGTGTCCTCAAATGATATATACATGCATGTGCATGATTCTCACGCGATAATCAACAAGTTATTCATTCATTGGGACTTATCTCTCTGTTATTCAGTTCTCTACTACTTCACCACGTTCTATCTCTCCTTGGTCAACAGTAGGCTGATGAATCCTTATCCTGAAGGTCTTCACCAAGTGTATAAGCAGCGGGAGGATGATTGTTGGAGCTGCACTGAAAAATATGAGACAGAACGCTAGCCAGGGAGGACCAGACACGACGATGATCCCAACGACGCGAATGATTATGATACCGACGTCGGGTATGGCGATGACAATGGCGAATGTGGCATAGCCCATGTTTTCAGCACGTTCCTGGAAGTATAACAGTCAGATCCGATGTTGACACTATCACGCAGACCATACCTTCAACTGAAGGGGCGCGAGTTGGCATAGTGCAGGTGGATGCTCTCAACCATGGCTAGCAACAGCAGCGAACATAATGTGACGAAGTAGCCTCCATTAGCGAGGTGGATGCTATGAGGTTGAAGTTCATTAGCCTCCATACTCGCCTGCACGCGACGAGACCTACGTAAGGAACGTTTCGAAGCTGTTACAAGGTGTCAGCGTAGGTCAGCGGTGAGGATGCCTCAAGTATATGACGCTTACCATTTCGATCGTCCAGTTTGTCCGCTCGTTCAGAGCTGCCTTGACGTCCTCCGAAGTCGGCTGATGACTGCATCATATCATATAGGGTGAGCTGAAGTATGTACCGGGTGCTCGTTTCTATGGCTTCTGAGAGGGAGGGCTACTAATAGCATGACGATGGTGGTGTTGTGGGAATTGTGTAGGAGGAATGGTTGTACAGTAGTGGAGAGTGAAGGACTCATGGCAGTATTTAAGTCGTTGGCTGTAGAACGGGGGTCTGAGCTCTGATTGACAGTGTGGATTGCCGGGAAGTGATGAGATATGCCGCAAAGTGATCACTGAGAATAGTAGTTGTCGACAGGGCGACGGCATGAAGAAGCCAAGTTGTACTGACTTACATAAAAAAAGTCGTGCTGCAAGAGTGATCACTAAGAATAGTAGTTATCGACAGGTTGCGCAGACTTACAGCCGTTTTAGTATATGATGGTCTCGCTGGGGATTTAATTGAGACCATCATATACTAAAACGGCTGTAAGTCTGCGCAACCTGTCGATAACTACTATTCTTAGTGATCACTCCTGCAGCACGACTTTTTTAAGTCTGTACAACTTGGCTTCTTCATGCCGTCACCATGGGAGTAAGCATCCTTTGCGGTCTACAGCAAAGACACAGGGATGCTGATACTCACACCCTGTCGACAACTACGTATACTATTCTCAGTGATCACTTTGCGGCACGTCTCATGGAGCTATTCGGTTATGAACGTGATCTGTATTTCTTCTTGGTAGCCCCGTGCTGGCCTGTGTGCTGGGCTTTACTAACCGCCAAGGCACGCCAGTTATCTTGCGCGTTAGGTTGCACCTCTATATATCTCGCCCTCACAGCTATCGAGTTTTGAAAATCTTGGATCCGCACCGTACGGAGCTTGGTGGTTGGGGTGCATTTTTCCAGGGGGCGACATATCGACCTTCGAGTTTCAGCATCGCGCGAATGACAGTCAGTCACCCGGTCCTTGTTATCGAACTGTTGGAAATATCGGCCGAGTGTACGAACGATGTCACTGGTGGGAACATCCGTAGAGTATTTAGGTAGATTATCTGGAGTTGTACCGCATCCCGTTAGCCAAAGGCTACCCCGCCGTTCCTCGCAGCCTGGTCAAACGTACCGCGTAGTAACCGTGTTTACAACACGAAACATCAATGCACCATCCAGGATGAGCGCTTGAGCTACCACGTTACTTCCACCCATGCCGGTGGGATCCGGCGTTTGCAACGGTAAGTCTAGGGGGTCTGAAAATATAGCGAATCGGCACCGCCCATAGCATTCTACTAGTGTCACAAGGTCAGATAACGTGTAAGCACGTGACCGCGGATTGGACGTAGTTCGCCGCAGATCACTTCGGGTTCCCCGGTACGAACGAATGGATATCGCTCAAGCGCCCATATAGGCCTCACCAATTTCTCAATGTCCGTGGATGTCGCATCATCAAGGCTCGCCTGAAAGGGGGGGAACATGTGTGAACTCGCCCAATTCAAACTGAAATATAGGATATCCAGTATGCACCACGCCGTCCACCTGAAACGCATTATGAGGACCAGACAGCCCCGAGCATTTGGCAGGGATAATTTACTCACAACTTCCCTTGACCAGCAGTGTCCTGTGCTCTGGCGAGTGTTTGCGTTCCGCAGACATGCCACCTGCTCACCAATTGAACAAGCGGTGCCGCAGCTTGGCGTATGACGCAAGGAAAACCGAAAAGGGGTTTACCATCAGGGCGATGTGGGTAAGCGCCCGTGCCTGCCGGCGCCGTGGAAACAGTCGCTCTTTTTCATGAGCGACCATGTGAAGCTCTACAGAGGCACGCCTGCACTTCTGCCCATTGATCATGACACGGGTCTCCCGCCAAAGGCATGCACATAGTATACCGTTTCACTCACTTGAAACGTTTGGATTTGATCCTTGAAACCAACATTGAAGTTGCCGTAGGTAGGATCCGTTAGCTCTGGTATTGCGAGGAATTGAGTCCGTAATCGTTTGCAATGCTCACAATATCACTATTGGACATGTTCATGATGACCCTCCTGTTTGATTTCTCGACTGCTGCTGGGACAAGGTAGCGGGAGGTGGGTGCTGGGCTGGTGACGTTTTCGGCATCCCGAGGTCTACCGTGAGTTCCCGGTCCACGTCCGTTTACTTGCCCCCTCTGGAGAGCGTTTCGAGTCTTTCGACATCAACTCCGCCATTCGTGGAGCCGGCGGCAAGACTGTGGTGCAAAGCCGTTTACATCAAAATCTGGGTCAACTGCTCGACTCGGAGCATTTCCAGACACTGGATACCCTCAAGCACGAGATCAAGATAGCGAGCTTGAAAAAGACAGGTACTGAAGACACCAGTGAGGAGCTGGGCGTGTTGGAATTGGAGATTTCACCCAGTATGTAGTCAGTTAGACGCTTACCTAATCACGTGTCTACGAGACACGCACTACTGTAACATACACCTTAGTGATTTACTTATAGTACACCGAGTACTACTTCTACAGGCGAACCTTACAGTTTCTATAGGTTATGAGCCCCGCCTAGCGCGGAAACCTACAAGCCTCGGAACGAAACTTGAAAAGACGCCTACGCTCAAAAGAAGGAAAAGTTTTTCGCTCACAAGACTCGAAGCCCCCGCAAAATGGCATACGCGATAGAACTCGACGACGGCACCATTATTGAAGTGCCCGACCTCGCAACTGACGGAAGCAACTGGAAAACGTACCGCGACTACATTCTTTATGTAGCGGCAATCGAAGATTTCGTCCAGCAACTCGATGGCACTGACGCGAAACTGGTCGACGTGACGCAGCACGAACTCAAGGCTTGGGATCAGCGAAATACGATGGCAAAACTCATCATCTCCATCACCATCCCAGACTCGCTACTCATGTGCATCATGCACCTTGAGACCGCACACGAGCAGTTCAAATACCTTGCAAACCGGTTTGAGACGAAGAAAAACGATGTCACCCAGCGGGAAGCCATATGCAACCCCAGAAGTCCCGTCAGCACTCACCAGGTGCACAGCGAGGACGCTCGCAAGCCACGAGAGCGCAAAGCGACCATGAACGAGCGCGAGAACGCCACAGCCAAAGAATCACACAACGTGAGGCATCGCGAGCGCAAACACGACACGAGGGACCGAGGGAGAGTCGAGAAGAGGGATAGAAGGGGAAAGAGGGCCGCCAGAAGGACAGGCGAGCAAGAAGCTGCAGCGAGAGAACCGGGTGAAGAAACCGCGGACGAGATGACTCGCAGCGTAAGCCTCGCAATTATGCCGAGCAGCCAGGACGATGATGGCAGGGACATGGCAATCCCCTGCCCAACTGTCAAACCCCAGAAACCCAACACGACGCCCCAGGCAGCCGGCGAAGCAGCCGCTGACGCCGTGAAACCGAACGCAACGAGCGCCGAGCCCACAAGGCCAGCGGGCGCATCGTACAGGCCAGAGGACGCGTCGTACAATGCAACAGGCACCCCCCAGAGCACATCGCTCGAGGGAGGGAGGATTGGAGCAAGCGATGAGCTCAGGAAGGTTCCAGACGACGAGTCGACCACCACACAGCCAACATGGACACCACAAGACGACGAATCAAGTGGGAAGGTCCATGGAGTGGCGAAGAGCCATGAGGAGGAAGCGGGCGACAACGTCGACGGTCGAGAAGTCGAAAGCCGAGTGGGCAGGTCGCACGAGACGGTGCATGCACCAAGCGAGGGCCAGAGCACCACAGACCAAGGGTCCGACGGCATAAGCCTCGCAGTGCCCGCGAGCAGCCAAAATGGTCATGGAGTGGAGACGTCCATCGACGAGACCACCAACACGACCGCGAACGCCCACATGCCATGCAAACCCCCGAGCATGCTGCTCGAGGGGGAGTATGGTGCCCAGAGGCACACGAACGGCGCACGCGCAGGCCAACGGCACGGCGCGATTGCGCACGGCGAAGATCCCAGTGCATGGACAGAACGCTGCACCAGCTGCACGACAAACAGTGGCCCCTGAGTCCCAGACGGGATCGTTGAAGACCCAAGCGGACGCACCGAGCCTGGCAGCACGTCAGGCAGCCCCCCGAGCATACCGCTCGAGGAGGAGCAGCGATCAAATGGCCACGCTGACGACGAGCCCGCCGCACGAGTGCGCCGAGTGCAGGTGGAGGATCAGCAAACTGATAGGCCACGCGACGACATACCTGATCCATGCACGCCACCTGCGAAACACCCGAAGCAACCCGCTGAGCGCGTCAACCCGCCACATCGACGCGGACGACTCAAAGTCCAATCGGACTCGTCATCAGGTGCATCGGATATGGACCAGCGATGCTGGGGGAGTACCCTAGGGCCTCCGGGACCAAAGCCGAAGAATAGCAAGCCCGTTACACGAAGGCCGCGCGCCCCCCCTAGTCAGGATATGCAAGACGCGCCGCGAATTACCAAATCGGGCAATCGCGCGGACGAGGCGCTCAAGTCAATACTCGGACGAACACCATTATTTACGGACGAAGAGTTACAATCATTTGTTTAAATCTTATGATAGGTATTCCTTCATCTCTTCGTCATTTAGTCGTTTTCAAACTCCATACCGTTTGAGGGGGAGGTAGTCAGTTAGACGCTTACCTAATCACGTGTCTACGAGACACGCACTACTGTAACATACACCTTAGTGATTTACTTATAGTACACCGAGTACTACTTCTACAGGCGAACCTTACAGTTTCTATAGGGCGAAGTAACGACATGTAAATGCGTCTTCGTGGAGTCATCTTGGTCCTGCGAACCTGAAGGGGTTGGGACCCAGATTCCCCTATGGAAACAAGCACTTGGTCATGCTTTCCATGCGAAATGACATTAATTCTGTTGCCGATGCCGGTGACGTATCCAACGTGTTGGCAGTTCGCACTGGGCTGTAGGTCAGCTCGAATAACTCTTCATTCACAACACAGCATGTAAATCCCAACGGATAAGCAACCATGTTGATTATCGCGTGAGCTGTCATGCGTTGATCGCAAGTATCCTCTGCAATACATATCATTTCATGGCACAGTATGTAAGAACAAAAAGATGCAAGAGCGGAGTTGATGAGAAGGTAGTATTGAAAAGGTATGACAGGTAATAGCGAAAAGGTAATATCCACGAGATAGTCAACATGAGCTTCAAAGTTCACTTCTGCTCAGCAACGCCTTCTTCTCCTTGTTCAATAGTGGGTTGGCGAGTCCTTGGCCTGAAGGACTTCACAAGGTATATAAGCAGCGGAACGATGATTGTCGGTGAGATGCAGACGAAGATGAGACATGTCGCTAGCCAGGAAGAACCGCACAAGGCAAAGATTCCAACGACGCGAATGACCACGACACCAAAGTCAAGCGTGGCGATGAGGATGGCAAATGTAGCATAGCCCATGTTGTCGACACGTTCCTGAAAGGATAACAGTGGGATCGAATGTCAACAACATCCGGCAGACCATACCTTCAGCTCGCCCGGGGCGAGGCGCCCGTAGTGGAGGTGCATGCTCTCAGCCATAAACAGAGCCAAGAGCGAACACAGTGTGACGAAGTAGCCTCCATTGGCGAGGCGAATGCTATGATGTTATCGTCAGTTTATATGGTCGCGGGAAGGTGACGAGCCATACGAAAAGACGCTCCGAAGCTATTGCAAGGCGTGGCATCAGCGAAGGTCAGAGAGCAGGTAGGCATGAACTAAGCATGCGACGCTCACCACATAGATCGTCCAGGTTGTCCGCTCGTTCAGAGCCATCCTCAAAGTCGCGTGATGATCGTATCATATCATATAGGGTGAGCTGGAACAGAGATCGGACGAGAGTTTGTATGATTTTTGGTATCATGAAGTTGTAGGAGGAGTTGTTGGGTAGTAGTGGAGAGTTGACGATACATATTGGTGGTATTTAAGGGCGGATGAAGCACCGGAAGTCAATATTTGCGAGTTGAAGGGAGATCTTCTGTCAAGTTGCGCTATCGCCCATAACCATAAATGGCAGTTGTTGAGGTTGTCCAGGTTTGTCCAGGACATTCAATTTTGTCCGGGATGTTCAATTTTGTCCGTGATGTTCAATTTTGTCCGTGATGTTCAATTTTGTGCAGGCTGTTCAATTTTGTAAGGTTTCAATTTGCCTCCATCATCGAAAAATTATGTAACTGCCTCTGATTCCTGGCAACACCTCTGGCAGAGGAAAGTGCCCCTCCTATGAACTTCGTACCGTTACTGAGTAATCTCATTCCCCCGCCATCTGAAGTACTTCCCCACATTGTCGCTCGTCAGATTCGACCACCATCAGTGATCAGTCCATGGGCTTGAACTACAGATGAGGCCCTCCAAAACCATCAAGATTCCAGATACACTCTCACGAGGTTCAGTTATGACACCTTCGTTTCCCATGTCGGTCCTCACCCAACCTGGATGAAGTCCAGGTGCTATGGAGCCTTCTTGTAAGTCTGCGCAAACGGAAAGGAAGTGGGGGACGTAGGTGTTACCATCGATCACAACGTCTGAGCATGTTCACTGCTGCATTGAAGTTGCTGATACTTTAGCTAGCAGCTACCGACCTGCGATCATTTGCAAGGTTAATGGTCATGTTCATGATGACCTTCCTGCTCATTTTCTCGATCGCTGGGACAAGATAGCAGGAGATAAGTGCTGGGCCGTGTGAGAAGTCGAAGGCTAGATCAAATCCGCGGTTCTATCCGCCCCCCGCCAGCTCAAGGTCAGCACGAAATCAAAATAAACTGATGCTGCAAAGGTTTCACAATGGCAGCATTGTTGTCCAGACAGGCACCGTCCAAGAGCTTGAGCACTTCTTCATACCCAATTGTTATGCTTGCCCCGTCCGCGAGGAGCAGGAACGACATGTAAGTGCGCCTTCGCGGAGTCGTCTTGGTCTTACGAACGGGTTGCTAGATCCCTTGCACTTGGAAACACGCGCTTTTTACTTGTATGTCAGGAAGTAAGCCGACAAAGCAGGCAAATCGTTGGACCTGGCGTCAGAGTAACCCTGCCTTCTGGATCCATTGAACTTGAGGACGACGACGGTTCCGCACCACGCCTTTGCTGCAGCACCGGAGGTGATGTGATAGATGGCGCGGTTGATGGGTGCACAACGCCACAGTGCGGTCGGGGAGTACCACAGATGGAGAGGAAACCTCAAAGGCTCGCCGTTGAGTCCTTGCGTCAAGACAATGCCCTCAGCCTGGCCGTCCTGGAAATGCCCGCTGACGAGAGGCTGAGGACAGATGCCCTGGGATGGCGCCTGTGACGGAAGCACGTGTCACGCTTTCTATGCGAAATGACATCGATTTGTTGCCGACTCTCCCGATAATGTATGCAAAGTACTAGCAGTAGTATGCTGTGCGTCAGCTCGAACAACTCTTCATTCGCAACACAGCATGTAAATTTCGACAGACACAACCAAAGTTCTTGATCGTCGCGTGAGCCATCATGCATCAATCCTAAACACCCTCTGCAATGTATATATCATTTCATGGTATAGTATGTAACAACAACAAGATGAAACAGCGAAGTCTATGAGGCATGAAAAGCATGTGGGGTGATAATGAAAAGGGAATAATCACGAGATAGTCAGCACGAACGTCAAACTTCACTTCTACTCTGCAACACCCTCTTCTCCTTGTTCAATAGTGGGTTGGCGAATCCTTGGCCCAAAGGACTTCACGAGGTATATAAGCAATGGCACGATGATTGTCGGTCCACACAGACGAAGATGAGACAGGTCGCCAGCCAGGAAGACCCGCACAATGCGAAGATTCCAGCGGCGCGAATGACTACGACGCCGAAGTCAAGCATGGCAATGAGGATGGCAAATGTAGCATGGCCCATATTGTCGACATGTTCCTGAAAGGATAAACAGTCGGATCGAATGTCGACAACATCTGACAGACCATACCTTCAGCTCTCCCGGTGTGAGGCGCCCGTAGTGGAGGTGCATGCTCTCAGCCATAAGTAGGACCAAGAGCGAACACAATGTGACGGAGTAGCTTCCATTGGCGAGGCGAATGCTATGAGGTTACCGTTAGTTTGTATGCTCGTGGGAAGGTGATGAGCCATACGAAAAGACGCTCCGAAGCTATAGCAAAGCGCGGCATCAGCGAAGGTCAGAGAGCAAGTAGGCATGAACTAAGCATGCGACGCTCACTAGATCGATCGTCCAGGTTGTACGCTCGTTCAGAGTTGCCTTTACGTCCTCAAAGTCGCGTGACGATCGTATTATATCATATAGGGTGAGCTGGAGCAGAGATCGGACGAGAGTTTGTACGACTTCTGGTATCATGAAGTTGTAGGAAGAGTTGTTGTGTGGTAGTGGAGAGTCGGCGACACATATTGGTGGTATTTAAGGGTAGGATGAAGCCCCGGAAGTCAACAATTGCGGGTTGAAGGGAGTCTTCTGTCAAGTGCGTTACGTTGCACCAGCGAGATGCATGACCCCGCTCTAACAAATAAATGGCTATGGAGGAGGAGGAGGACTACAGATGTTACTAAAAGTAGTAACTCGGAAGGGATCCGGGATGTTCACGATACTGCATGTATCCGTTTTGAATGCATTAAAGCAGTGAGGCTCTGGAATCCATTCAACTCGCAGTGCCACCGTCACCCAATCTCACGGTAGTGTTTTTACCGCTCCTTTTCTTTACTTAGAGAGGAACTTCTGAGGAAGAGAGGATGATGATGAACGAGATTTTACTTTATATGGAAATTGCACGCAAGGCGAAACAATCTTGGAAGTGAACAAAGCTGACTTTACTCTTCTCGGTCACCACATTACATTCGGAGAAACCTTGAGGACTACATAATGCTCTACTGGTTGATTAGCCCTTCGTCAAGGCTTCGCTCGTCTATCATTGAAAAACAATGTAACTACCTCTGATGCCCAGTAACACCACTGGCAGAAGAAGTGCCCCACCTATGAACGTATATGAACTTCATACCATTACTGAGGAATCCCCTGCCTCTGGTATCCGAAGTACTTCCCAGCACTGTCGCTCGTCAGATTCGATCACCATCAGTGATCGGTCCATTGGCTTGAACCGAGAGGAGACCCTCCAAAACCTTCAAAATTCCTGAACCACTCTGACCAGCTTCAAGCATAGCGCCTATATTGGCCCTCACCCGACCTGGATCTAGAGCGACAGGGATGGCGTCCAGGCGCTCGAGCCTGCTTGTAAGTCAGCGCACATAGAAAAGGAACGTGAGGGACTTGGGGGTCATCATCGATCACAACGTACGCGCATGTTCACTGCTACCTTGCTGATACTGTAGATAGCAGCTACCGACCCATGATCATTTGCAATGCTCGCAGGGTTACTGGTCATTTTCATGACGACCTTCCTGCTCGATTTCTCGATCGCTGGGACAAGATCGCGGGATATGAGTGCTGGGCCGATGACGTTGACGGCGATGGTCTCAGCGAGGTTGAGCGGTGACTGGTGAGAAGTCAAATGCTTGATCAAATCCGCGGTTCTATCCCTCCCACCAGCTCAAGGTCAGCACGAAATTAAAACAAATTGATGCTGCAAATGTCCATAATGGCAGCACTGTTTATGACGCAGTCCGGACCGGCGCCGCCCAAGAGATTGAGCCCCTTCGCAGTACAACAGTAAATCGAGCTAAATGTTACTAGCCAGTCACCCAGTGAGGAATTTGAAGCAAGTAGTGGTGGTCATATGAGAGAATAGTCCGTAGCTTGGAGAAGTGGAACTCCATAGCGGGTGACGGCGAGGATTTATCCACCCAGGAGTGTTAAGAATGACAGATTCAGAAGATTGACTTGATCAGATGGGGATGGGTACGATATACTGTTTGATCAACACAGCTGAAGGGACCTCGGCAACTCATTTGGAAGTCTGACGTTGGTCTCGGTCGAATACAACTACCGCTCCTTCGATTATCCGATTAATATATTATATATTACACTAATTATGAGTACGAGCTGATCATGACTCAGGCTCTAGCTAAGACGTGCCCCCACAAGTTTCATCAAAGACAACCCTAATATCCCCCAATGCCACTGTGGCCGCCAATGAACACCGAGTGGCATTAGGGACCTCCACCTGAGGCTCCTCTCTTTCGCCTCGTCCCCTTATCCATCGCAGTTTCTCCACATAAATGAAAGTGAGGATGACGAGATCCAACATATGTTCTGCCTGAGGTGTGATCTCCAGGCTTGCCTTCCTCTTCTTCCTGTAATACCGACAGTAGCTCGGTGGTACTGTGCGATCTCGTGGCGTGATTCGTCATCAAGAGAAAGCCAGGAGCTTTGTTAATGGAGTAAATTACCACGAGGACTGACTGATGTCCTCACAACGACGACCCTGTGGTATGTGTCCCATCGGTAATGTTGGCCATCGGGGCCGTGAACGTCCGTCTCTTGCATCCCAACGCATGCACGTACGATCATGGAATCGCACACGAAGTAAATGAAACCGTACCGTCCAAAGAACCCATGTCTGGGCAGCAAGACGTTCGACTCCAACTCTCCCTCCAAGCCTGAATATCGACGACACCCAACAATGCCAGTCAATCCGCCCGATCACTTCAAAGTGGTCGCTAGTCTTGAATCTCCCTGGGCTTGTCTGCTGTCTGCTGATAGTCGTCGTACGCATTTCGAAGCAGAACGGCGTGTCGCTCACGACGACGGTGTGGCCGTATTCGTTGGTAAAAACGGGTTGGGGACGCTTTCGGAGGAGAGAGTCTGGTTAATGGTGTACGGCAAGCGTGAAAAATCATTGAGGTACTATGTCTTTTGACTTGCTGTAGCGCCAAGCCTACGGCCAGAATGGACTGCCGAGGCAGTGTACTGATCCCTTACCTTTGATGAGCGAATGAACTGACCACGAGCGCGAGGCGGTATTGACGCCAACGACTGCGGAAACGTCAATTTCCCTGATCTTTGATCCACCCTTGTTGCAGCTGTGTACTATGTAGCCCAACGCCTCCCGCAATGGGTATCGATTGTTCTTCGCGGAAAGAAATCAGTGGTCATATGCGTGCACGGCGGAAGGGTCCTGCAGAGCCTCTTGTAGTTCTAGAAATTCCCATACAGCATGAGCATGACATGCTATGAATGTACTGCGGCGCGAGGGGCTCGGACCAAGGGAACGAAGGGGCACAGACACTCACTTGCCGAGCACCTCAACGACGAATCAAAGTGGTGCTGGATCTAGGTGGAGGGGTCTTGGCTTGCTGTGTTGCGGATGACTTACAGCTCTTTGCAGTACCGAGGGCGCCAGCCCAAATTGGGAAAATATAGCCACACAAAGTAGCATACAGTATATCTGCAATAACTCACTCAATTCGTGACGGATCGCTCTAAAAATTGGATAGCTGGATTCAGCGCAAAAATCTGCAGGGGATAGAGGTCACAAATACACGTTTCAGCTGCAATATGTAATTCCTAGAAATACAGATATTCTCAAACATATATCCACTCTTGAGAGCCCAGTATATACCTTTATACTTCACTCTCTCTTCAAAGAATGATCATATTGGACAGATTGAGGGGCTCAGCAGGTTTGTATAATGTGTGAGCAAGCCACAAGCTTGCACACAACCCAGTGAGCAATTATGCTAGTATCCTAATCTTATCACTGCATCAGTCCATCTGACTAAGACAGATCTTTCCACACGCATGTCTGACATAAGCACTAACTATCAAACATCTTTTTTGAACTTCAAATATTACACCGTGCTGTTCCTCCAAGTCCAAGCAATAATGAGCAACAGTAAGTCATAGAGTACCCATAAACTCACTAGGCTGGCCACTGCTTAGGCGAAGGCAGAGTTCAAAAAGATGTTTGATAGTTAGTGCTTATGTCAGACATGCGTGCGGAAAGATCTGTCTTAGTCAGATGGACTGATGCAGTGATAAGATTAGGATACTAGCATAATTGCTCACTGGGTTGTGTGCACAAGCTTGTGGCTTGCTCACACATTATAAAAACCTGCTGAGCCCTCAATCTGTCCAATATGATCATTCTTTGAAGAGAGAGTGAAGTATAAAGGTATATACTGGGCTCTCAAGAGTGGATATATGTTTGAGAATATCTGTATTTCTAGGAATTACATATTGCAGCTGAAACGTGTATTTGTGACCTCTATCCCCTGCAGATTTTTGCGCTGAATCCAGCTATCCAATTTTTAGAGCGATCCGTCACGAATTGAGTGAGTTATTGCAGATATACTGTATGCTACTTTGTGTGGCTATATTTTCCCAATTTGGGCTGGCGCCCTCGGTACTGCAAAGAGCTGTAATTGGCAGCTAAAGAAACCCCGTTCGCTACCGACGTCCCACCCTCAGTATGTAGAATCATCTGATTATCTGCGTGAAGTGGCCGATCCAGCTCATCCAAAGCCGAATGGTCCACATATTACAACTTGTCACATAGGTAGTACCAGGGTGATAGCATAAGGTGATGCACTGAACGATATCATACCTACAACTATCCACCACCTCCATTTCGTGCAGCTCTCTCCTTATCCTTACGGAGTTTCTCCACGTAAACAAATGTGAGGATAATCAGGTCCAGCATATGCATAACGTCAGGATCAACATCCAGATGCGGCTTCTTCTTGGGTCCAATGATTCCAAGGGTGCCCCTGTGGTATCTTGCGACCTCTGTTCGTGACCCGTCGTCCCGCGATAACTGCAGAGACAAATGAGCGCTCGAACATCTATGAAACTATCAGCATACTAACCACCACAACATCGAACAGCATATCCCATCTATACGGGAGACCATCCGGCCCGGTGAATGTACGTTTTCTATAGGAGGTCCAACCATCAGTTTCAACGTCCTCTGCTCGAGCAAAAACACTGACCGTCCTGTTATCCCATGTCGAGGGAGAAAGTCACTGGTCTGCATCTCTTGACCGTTGATACGGAACGTCGATGATCCGAACAAACGCCACTCTATTTCTCCCATAACGTCGAAATTATCGCGCACGTCCAAGGGGTCTGTGTTGGGCCGGATCTTCCGGATCGTAGTGGTTCCCAATTTTCCAAGTTTGAATGGGTGAAAGGATTTGTACAACACTTGTCCAGTTTCATTTGTCATGACGGTGTTGCGCACCGACTCGGAGGATAGAGTTAGCTGCATGGTGGGGTTGGTGTCTGTGTGTGGGGTGGATACCGCCCGCGCCAGCTTTTATAAAACGCGTCATGGTGACATGCTGTGGACACGGGATTCTTTGGAATTATTGGAGGCTGTGTGAAAGGTGGACTATCCTGGTCCACCTTGGCATAGCAAATGTTCAGGTGACGGGAGAGGGAAAGACCAAGCCCAATCAATATCTTGGGAGCAAAACGTGCAATTTGACGGAGGCTGAGCTTGACAATGACAGACCGCATTAGTCCATGAAATTCTCACGGGTGGTGCAGCATAGTATGTACTGGTGCTCACCGGCTCACCAGTGACTGCTGTGATGTAACCGACGTCTTGCCTACCAGAATCCACTGACAAACTTCAAGCGGTCTTAGCGTGCATCGGATGAGGGTGGGACGGAGACAGGCGACCAATTGGTTCTCATTCCGAACGCCTTCCTCGTCGCTTCTGAGAAATGGGTTACCCTCTCACCAGGTGCAAATTCTACGACCAGGACGAGCACGGGGAGTCGGGGACCTTGGATGTGTGTCGTTCCCGGAGGAAGCGTGTAGTTGCTGTGGACTAACGTACCCTGAATAATTTGGCTCGGCGATCACTGCACTTGAGTTTGCCGCATGCGTGGTATCACTTACGGTGAAGGAATCTTTGCTTTCCTTGAGGGAGCATTCGTAGGTACGTCGCTATTCATCAGCATCACTGGCCACGTATACAGCTGTTTTCAATCTCCACTGCGCGCCAGCGGTAACAGCAATATATCAGGGACCCTTTTTTTGATAAAAAAAACGCCATGAGGGATCTACCGGGTCACTCTCCCTGAGGTTGCGTCGTCTCGGGGACCCGCGTCGTCGTCCGCCTAGCGCGCCTCTTGCAGGGCTCGGACCCGAGTTTGTGCCAGATCAAAACCTTCCATGCGTTACTAGCACAAAGAACTTCTGCACCCATGGGCTGTGTCTATTGCAACACGACAAGCGCGGGTGCATGCACACATAGGCACGTCGCCGGAGTCGGCAGGACAAGGGGAGTCTCCGGACTAAGCAATCAAGAGCGACCAACCCCCAAGGGTACGAGTTTCTCAACGACATTTGTAACTCTTGAAATGGTACTTCTAGTTGGCCTTCCGGACCAAGTAGTCGAGAGGGAATCAAATTACGACTCTTACAGAGCAAGGCCCAAGGGGACTTCCAGTTGAGCGACCGAGCAATCCTACACGTACGACGACACATTATTTCCGACATTTTATCAGATCTTCGTCGGGGAAAGATGACCCCAGCGCCTTTCGCGGTCGTTCCAATGTTGTGGTTCTCCTTCTCCATTTGGGTCGCCCATGATGGCTCTTACATCAGGAGTGACCAGGCAGAAGGACGTGGAATCCCCAGCAGTGCCTCCAGTCTGCAACTAAGTAGCGTAATAATCTATTATTACAGGATGCACTAGTGATGCTGGGCCTCTTTTAGGTTTTAGTTGGGCGTTTGACAACGCACTGCGGAGACGGTTGGCACTTGATTGGACGTGTAACAAAATGAGCCGTCAATCGAAGTTGTATAAAAAGAACTCGAATGGAAGGTCAGCACTGGCATTCGTGATCTTGCAATACACGCTACCGTCCTGCCACTGCACAAGCTCTTCCTACAATATGCTGGCCCTTATCCAAGAAGCTGTGAAAAAATCACCGATACCTACTCCAGCTCACTCTATACGATATGATGCGATCGTCACGCGACTTTGAGGACGTCAAGGCAGATCTGAACGAGCGAACAAATTGGACGATTGAAGTGGTGAGTGTCACATACTTGGTTCATTCCCTGCTCCCTGGCCTCTGCTGACACCTTGCTTCAGCTCCGGAGCTTCTTCACGTAGGGGCTCGTCTCCTTCCCGCAAACATCAGACTAAGGATAACCTCATAGCATCCGCTTCGCACATGAAGGATACTTCGTCACATTGTGTGCGCTCCTGTGGCTGGTTATGGCTGAGAGCATGCATCTCCACTATGGTCGACTCGCCGCACATAAGCTCAAGGTATGTATGGTGTGCTCCGCATCGCCAATATCGGATCTGACTATCCTCTCAGGAGCGCGTCGAAAATATGGGCTATGCTACGTTTTGCCATTCTCATCGCTGCGCTTGACCTTGGCATTGTAGTGATTCGCGTCGCTGGAATCTTCACGAATGTCCGGGTCACCAGGAGTAGCGGTGTGTCTCATACTCTTCAGTGCAGTACCGTCGATCATCCTTCCACTACTGCTACATTTTATGAAGATATTCTGGCCAAGGAACCGCCAGCCCACCGCCGAACACGGAGAGATAGGTGGTGTTGTAGTTGGGAACTGAACTTTTGTGCTCTTCAGCTCGAGCAGGGAAGCGACGGGATCCTACGTTGAGAATGGTATCACCATATTCATACCCTCGAGCGTGGCCTTGCTTAGTTACCTGACTTCATGTTTATTCGTGCAACTTGAATGTGGATTGTGGATTGGTTGAATGACTTTCGGGGATAATACCTGAGATCTCTGGAGATCTGAAGACAGATATTGATTCCCGAAAACGTGTATGTAGCTTAATTAAGTTTAGATGCTATACATTGTAGCGAGTGCGTGCGAATGTCGGGGTGTAAGGGCGCCGTCGAGGCCGCTGTCATGTAGACCAAAAAGCGTGATGCTGAATAGTTTATATTCAGTGTCGCTGGCGCCGGCATATATGATAGTTACAGGAACACAGGTGAGCGGTGAGCTGTGGGCTTCGAGGAATTTCCTGAGAGCTTTCGTCAAATTGGACTTTGTACATGCTCGATTTGGATTGCATTTGAATAATGAATCCTTTTCTGGTGAATCCGTTGAGCACGCCTTCAAGTGAGAGACCGCCAGCACATGATAACTGGACGTAAGCATCAAACTAAGCGATCAAAGTTTTGGTTGTTGCATCCACTGGCGCCATGGCATCGTGAGGGAGGGTGAATGCATTGCGGCCTGAGTGGGCCGCCGTTGTCTTCGCGCTACACAACACCGCGACCAGGACAATTACTCCATGTGAGTGGCTCGAGCACAGATCTCACGTACCATGCATATGGTAGTCTTCTAGCGTACTACCACGTCATCGAATGGCTGGAGCAGCAGTGGAGCTGCTGCGACTGCATTGATCAAATCACTACTACATCACTGAAATCGATTCGGGCCATTCGGCTGGGGCCCAGTCAGCAAAAAAACCTTTCTTGCGTCAAGAATAACCGTCACGCGTCACGGACGAGATTCACCATACTTACTTCGATGCCTTTAACCCTGGCCGCCACTGCCCCCAAGTCATGCCGATGTGCCAGTGCGACGAGCGCACGCACGATCGAATCTTTACTCTACTTACTACTACTTATACGTGTTGAGACTTGGTAGTCGAGCAAGCTGCATCAATAGATGAGCTAAGCTGTATGGGTACTGTGGCCCTATGGATAGTACACCCTAAACTATATATATATATGGGTAAACTAGTATAGGAATAACACTTCCTGCTCTACCACACACTTTGAGTGACCCTCAGTTCTGTACTGAGTCTCAGCACTATTACTTATCAGCCTGTGCCTCACTCCTCACTGTGTGACACTCATCAAGATTCGTATATCTCAACAATACGTATGCAAGAGAGCATTCACTTACAGCACGGCACATGGGCACAGCACGCATAGACCGTGAGCCCGGCCTGAGGAAGGTTCGTGCACACCTCCGACTCTTAGATATCTCTCGCGCTGACGGTATACTCCAGCAAAAGGTTTCAATGATAGCCGATCTGACTCTGCCCCGGGTCGCTTCTATGCGCTCGAAATATGTTGGTGATGGTAAATTTAGGTCGTTACGGTAAGTAAAGCTGGCACCTCCCCCATCTACTACAACCAAGTTTTAGTCAAGATGGTGTAAGCACCCGACCTGTTATGCACGAATTCCGTGTGACGGCGGCCGATACACTATGTCTTAGTATGGATATAAGTTGGCTGTGAAGGCGGGTCGAAATATCTGAACCGCGCGCCCCACAATATGTAGCATCATTCACTGGTGTCCATCCTCTGTTACACAATGTGTCATACTTCTGATATGATACAGCCCGACAGGATAGAATCGGATAACGGGATAATTGCATTTGAAAACTGTACATTCGTTTCTGTCCGTCATAACATGCTTGTAATATATGGGGAGGAAAACAGACGATATTCGAGTAAATGTTCAATATTTGGAATTCGTTGGTAAAAAGAAAAACGGTCCGAGTTGGCTTGGGCTTCATCATGTGCAACAGGCCGCTAAGGAGCACCAAAAAAGCATAACGATAACGAGAACTAGTCCAAGAAGCAAACGATCACCACAAACCGGGAAAGAAGGGAAAAAGAACCGCGGGAGGTTTTACGAGCTGGAAGTAAACCAAGAAAATGTAGCTGGTCGCAGTTCTACGGCTGCGCAGGTAGTGGTAGTCGAAGTGATTCCAGCGAGAAAGATAGATAACGGAAGATAGACAAGAGATATGTGACTGCTCGCGATCGAGATTTGAAGGGCGAAAATTGATTTGCGAAATGTCTGCGCGGCGGCTTGCTGGGAGAAGAAGAGAGGAACGGGGCGAACGATCAGAGCGGAGGCTTACGAATTAATGGCCAGTTGCTGTGTTCGACTCCCTCTTGAGGAAATAGCTCGTGACTGGCCGGATCAATCAATTATCATCCTGCCAGTACCCGTGAGGTCTCGGACTGTTGGAACGGGGTGCCGAAGGCGGACGACCAATTTCCGGAACTTGGTGCTTGTGGACAATCCACTAGAAGCGCCGCTGGACGGGCGAGGAGGCGACCAGCGTAGATATCAAGGATGGGAGGGGTGGGAATGGAGGTATCGATCCACGATCGCCGCCTTCGAGCAGAGCGGCTGACAGCTGGTCTCCTCTGCAGGGGGTGGTGAGGAGTTGCAGGGAAAATGTAGTCCGCAATGGCTGTTCTACGTCAGCGGGAGGGCGGTGTTCGTAGTTGGACTGGGGAAGGGCACGAGAGCGGACGACAATGACGATCCTCCAGATGAGCTGGTGCCGCAACCGAGAGCCCATTCTTCCCAAGGTTCGCTGTCGCGCATCAGGGTGCTTTCTCTGGCCCTGACAGCAGGGACAGCTTCCTCGGGAGATTGTACGGAAAGGCTGGGGCTTGGCATAGTCTTGGGGGACTTCCGGTGCCAGCCCGTGCAGCTGCTCAGCCAGCCAGAAATTCGTTGGCCTAGTCTGACTAGAACAATCGCCTTGCGCATAAATGGTGAGTAACGACGCCACTTTATATGCGAGGGTGATGTCCATGAGAACTGGGGCAGTGGGTCGGCTTCCGGTGCATATTTCCTGCCTTGCTCGATGTAAATGCGGTAGGCCCTCTCCTCCGATTTGGCATCCGGTGTCGGAACAGAAGGGGATATCAGAGGATGGGACTCGATGTTCTCCCAATCGCTGGTGGAGAAAGGTCAAGGAATGAGAAAGAGACTGGGAAGGGTGGATAGAGCTGGACTTACATTCCCTCAAAGAAAGGATGCGAGCGCATTTCATCGTAAGTAATGCGCTCCATTGGCGCCTTCACGAGCATCTGCAATCCTCGTGAGTTAAGTTCGGGAGGTGCAGAGTCGTCTTCACCTTCTCGAGTAAATCTTTGGCCTCCGCCGTCATGGTATCCGGCACATCAGTGGTGCATGGCAGATTTGCTTTACTAATCTCCCTCATTGTGGCCTTCCCAGGGATCTGAGAGGTGAATGCGATCGCTGTAAGCAAGGACCTCGAGTCAATGAGAAAAGTGACGTACCGTGCCTGTCAGCATTTCGTAGATGGTGACGGCGAGCGCCCAATAATCAACTGAAAACCCGTACTTCTCCTGAAACAACATCTCTGGAGCCATGTGGCTGAGCGTCCGCAGCACCCACTCGCCAGCTATGATGCTTGCGATTGCTGGCTGATTTCTCCGTTGAAACAAGGCGGGGATTCCAGAATATTAATGGAGTTGCGACCGTCGCCAAGGTCGAACACCTGGAGAGTCCAAAGTCGGCGATGACAACACGACCGGACTCGTCAAAGAGTATGTTCCCCGGCTTGATGTCGCGGTGAAGGACTCCACGCTTGTGTAAGCTGAATAGGCCAACCACCTGGAATCGTCGTCAGTACTAGTACTTGAATATGACACGACGACCTTGATTACCATTTCGGCAGCGTAGTGTCTAGCTATGTCCACGGGGATGCCACCAGATCCATAGATTTGCGTTTCAAGGTCTCCGCCAGTCTTCAGTTCCTGCAGTAATGGCTCAGCATGCAATACTCAGAAGAATGACGTAACTTACGACGACCATGTAAAAGTTGGCCGAATCATGGAAACTGGCAACCAGCTGCAGACCGTGCGGGTTCCCAAGTGTTCGAACCAACGCGGCCTGCTCCCCAAGGATGGTGACGACCTCGCGGGGGTGAAGCAGTCTCTTCTTGATGACCTTGAGAGCCAGCAGGTTGCCGCTGGCGCGATCCCTAACCTTGTACACCCTCCCGTAGGCCCCGGCACCGGAGTAAGCTGAGGACCTGGAACTGCTCAATGCAAACGTCGACCTCCTTTGGCGAGAACAGCGTTCGAGGATGGAAGAGAAGGGTCCCTGTCGCGGAGTCGCCACGACCGGATGGGGCACTTTGGGAGCCGGTTGTGCGAACATGAACTCAAAGGTTGATGAACAGGTGAGCCAGTGTTGGGAATCTGGGAGCACGCGTCGACATCAGTATGGCCTGTCACGAATCATCAGCATTTGTTTTGAGTCCCCGCAGGATGAACTCACGAAGAAGGGCAAGCAAGTTGTCTCGCATTATGATATCACGGTCCTCGGGATCCTGGGTTGCGTCGACATCGGTAGGGGCTGTCACGAAGCATCAGACATTTATGTGCTCTGAATTCCCGCAGGATGGACTCACGAAGAAGGGCAAGCAGGTTGTCTCGCGTTATGATATCACGGTCCTCTGGATCCTGGGTCGCGTCGACATCG